>JAMKCH010085004.1:0-44187 GCA_023653785.1 Ophioderma brevispina | reverse complement strand
AGTTGAAGCACCTAGACCTGTCGGTGACCTCTGGTATCAGACCATAGGCGCTTTCTCTAGTGGTCCTCGCCACGAGATCAGATCCTCGGTGGGGCGTGGATGGAGTTTTCTCCCCTGAATCCCTGATGCTTAACGTTCCTGAGCCTCGCTAGTGACCCTGCAAACAGAGACTTCATGTCTTTGGAACGCCGCCTCCGCTTCCTGCGACGCGAGAACGCCTGCTTCACTCTGCGCACCCTGAGTGCCGATCTAGCATCGGAAGGCTCTAAGGGGACCAAGCCCGAGTCGCGTGACGTCCTCTTTCTTCGGAGGTTCGTTCCGTGGCTCTCTGCTTGCCTCAGCGGAGCGCGTAGAGTCGGAGCAAGGCGCTCAAGGATGCTCAGGCGGAAGATCTTCCTCCGGGAGATCTTCGGCTAAGTAGAAGAGGAAGTGCTCGCGCTCCTCTTCTTCCGGCCGTTCCGCCAAGCCGGCGAAGTCGACAACCACACGACACCTCCGGAGAGCTCCTGCTCCCTCCGTCCCCCCCCCCTTCCCTCCTGTTCTCCTTCTACTTCTATTTCTTCCATATTCCGGGCCAGGCCGAATGCTCGTGCCCGCCTCCCAAAAGCAAGGTGCCTGGAAAGGGCAGAAGTCTCCGTCCTGCTGGCTCGGCGGCCGCGGGGTCTCTCAACTTCGGGAGGGAACCCATTCCACCGGTCCGTGTGCGCCGCTTAAGTTCTTATGTGTAGGAGTGGCCAGCCATTTCTCTCGCACCTTGGGTGCTGAGCGGTGTGGAACGGGGGGTATCGAATAGAATTCACCGCAAAACCACCCCCGCGACTTCCCATCCGAGACCTACCCCCCCTTCCGGGGAACCGAAGAACCGTGTTCTTCTGGACGGGTCTCGGCGCTCTTGGCGAAGGCTGCCATCTCCCCGTCGACCCCCCCTTCAACCGGGTGTTCTGGTCGACGTTCTTCTTGGCCTGGCCCCCCAAGAAGACCGGGGATTGGCGTCCCATCCTGAACCTAAAGCCTCTTAATCTGTACATCAAGCCGAAGAAGTTTCCGTAGGATGGTAAACCCCCCGTCGATCCTGGCCCCCCCGCGTCCGTTGAAGGGGAGCTGGGCGTCTTCTTAGATCTGAAAGACTCCTACCTACACGTTCCAGTCGCCAAATCAACCTGTCCGTGTCTGCAGATTCCAAATCCAGGGCCAGTCGTACGAGTGACGTGTCTCCCCCCTTCGGACTTCCACCTTTTCACCAGGGTCTCACAGATAGTGACCCGGGAGTGGGCCCTTCCTCAGGCTCAGGGGGTCAACCTCTGCTTTAGCCTGGACGACTGGCTAATCTACGGTCCGCCGCCCCAGGCGACGGCCGAGATGGTCAGTCGTACCTTCCAGGTGGTGCAGAGGTGGGGCTTTATTGTCAACTTAGACAAATCGAGCCTTACCCCCTGTCAGGACCTGAGGTATCTTGGGGTGCTCTCGGCTGCACCTTCTTCCTGCATTGCAGATGCCGACGGCCGAGCTTGAATGTGTATTCTGTTGTTCCCACGCCTTCGACACTCCCTTTTCGTCTTCTGTTGGTCCTCCTTCCCCCGCTCGAGACTGGCTTTCGCCTTCTAGGCTTGATGGCCAGTCTCCTCGACCTTGTCCCGTACTGTCGCTCCCATTGAGCTGTGTGAGGCTGCTTCAAATGCACCTCGGGCGACATTATAGGCCGATCAAGCACCCAGATTCCCCTCTGATCCCCTCAACTCGGGGATCCGGGAGCACCGGGCATGGTGGTCTCACCGCCCCAACCAATCTGACTCGGGGAATCTCTTTCCCCACGCTGCCTCCTGTCGATGTTGTTATCACACGGATGCGTCGAAGTCGGTTTGGGGGGATTTACCCCCAGACGCATCAGCGCCTCGGTGACGTGGTCCCGGCCCGAGGCCCAGGCCCATGTCAATCGCCTCGCATTGTGGGCATAGAACGAACTCTGCTCACTTCGAGGCGATGGTGACCACTCCAGTGTCGCGAGTACAGACGTACAACTCCACCGTGGTGACCTACATAACAAGCAGGGCGGGACTCGGTCCCGGCCCCTGTGTCTCGACGCCATGCGTATCAGAGCGTGGTGTCGTTATCGGGGCATCACGATGTCCGCAGTACACATTCCGGGGTCCTCAACTTCCTGCCGGCGATCTGTCGCGCGGCAGAATGACGGCCTGGGAATGGATACTGAACCGATATGTCGTACGGGAGATCTTTCGTTCGAGAGAATTATATGTTCCTCAGATTGACCTCGTTTCGCCTCGAACCTGAGTCACCACCCCTCTGTACTGCACCCTGACTCACGACCCGGGTGCGTTCGCAGTCAACTCTCTGTTGCGATGGACTGGTCGGGGTTCACGGCGTATGCCTTCCCACCAATTACGATTCTACACCATGTAGTGTCGAAAAATTGGGGTGGAAGGCGTGCCGTGTCATCCTCATCGTTCCCTCCCATTTTGGCCGAAACACTTTGGTTTCGTCCAAGGGTGGATCGGCTTAAAGCAGCTCCGCCGCTGCGTCTACCGATCCGTCCGACCTAGTATCCCTTCCGGACGAAGGGAGCGCCAGTCTGTCTCTGGAGCATCTAGCGTTGACTGCGTCGCCATTATCCGGCAGCGAGATTCTGGCTTTTCGCAGAGGGCTGTCTCGCTCATATCCGCCGGTAGAAGGAAATCCACATGGACGGCTTACTCTAGCGTCTTGACCCTACTTCCGCTGGTTTGAGCGACGAGAGGTGTCTCCGACCCGGGCATCTGTAGCCGAGATCGCTGACTTTCCTCACTGATCGCTTTGGATAGCGGACTTGAAACTTTCGACTGTTTCAGAAACTACAGTCCGCTATTCTGCGATCCATAAAGGTTTCGATGACGGATCAATCATTAATGACGATGGATCGATCCATCTCCTTCTAGAGGGGTTGTTTAATACACGACCTCCCGGCCAGGAAAGACGGTTCCTCCCCCCCTGGTACCATTAATACTGTCTTAGACTATTTTGAAGCCCCCGTTTCGAACCAATGTCCTGAGGCGTCACTAAAACATGTCACCATTAGACAGTCTTCCTGGTCTCAACTCCGCTTCTGGGAGACGATGCTCGGAGATTAAGAATATCTCGATGGCAGCGTCAGAATTCTTGGACATTAGGGTTCAAATTTTTCTTAAAGGCCGGATTTTCGGCAAGACACTAGTCATCCCTCATTCCGACCACTCAACAATTATCTTATTACACCCCGAATTGCATTCCACTTTTCGGTGCGGGAAGATCGCCTGTGGTGTCCGTTCGGGCCCTTGAGTACTAGAAACGTAAAACTATTTTCGCATACAGGGACTACTCGAAACGACTCGTTTGTTTCTTACACAACCGCTTCCCCCCCACGGGCCCGCGGTCGAAAGCGACAATTGCTAAGATGGATTAGCTCTGTAATTAATGATTCCAACGCGGGGATAGGAGCTTCCTCCAAGCTCGAGCCCATTCTGTCCGTAGACATCACGTCGTCCTGGGCTTTTCACACCGCGGAATAGCACTGCCGAAATCTCTGCGATCTATGTCTGGAGGGCTCCCCACAACGTTCTCTCGGTGTACTCAAACGTACAAACTCCTCAATAGAACGTTGCGAGGGCACTCGTGCAGAAACAACACTAATTCACTACACTATACATCAGTCTCTCCTCCGTTAACCGACTTGACGCTCGCCTCTGAGTATTCCGTTGTCAGTGAGCATCTATGTCACCCGATTCTATGTTAATGCCTTTATGCCCTTAACATAGGTTTGCGTTATGTTTAGTGCAGGTCTCACTTTGGCTGCATTCTGTTGGCTGCGCTGATATATCACTGCTCCCCCTCCGACTGAGTGTGCTAGTCTGGTGTTGAGTGAAAATATTCATTCAACGGAGGTTAATCATATATTTTCAAAGTTCAACATTGGTGTAAAGGAAATCAGTTCATGGTAAGATTTATTCAACAACACATTATGTTTCTTAAATCTCTAACACTGAAGCCTAGTTCCTTTCGCAATGTTGATTCCCCCCACTTCCAGGCCCCGCCCCACAGCATGATATATACCCGCGTCCGTGTGGGGTTTGAGCCAAAACGGAATTGAAGAAGAGCTAAGGTCGACAGGGTGTGACCTGGGGTCAACTGGTCGAGACCATTTCTCTATTTAGGTGTGTTATTATGGTAATTTGGGGGGTATTTCCACTTCTCAGAAGGAAATGCATATATTTCATTCAACCTTGGAAAGGAAATCCAGGCTTCAGTTAGATTATTTAGTAAAACATAATGTGTTTTTGATAGTAATTCTCCGGTATGAATGATAATTTTATAATCATCTCTACACCTCTTGACGGCCTTGTATTACGTACCGTAGCTAATACTAATTATTTTGCGGGCATGGTCCGCCGAGTTACCGATAGTATACGACGGGTCCTGATTTATTTCAGAGGACCCATGAACGTTGTAGGGTGATGGCGGAGTTAGATCTTCTTCTTCCAATGAAGACAGAGTTTTCCCTCCTTGGCTTTCGAAGGAAGTTTAGTGTTGTTCATAGCCGAGGTGTAATGACGATTAGAAGAAATTAATTTCTCCTCTTTCTTCCAATACTACAGTGCTTTCTATCCGTCCACCAGTCCGTCCGCCTAGTTAACTTTCCGGGCCGGCTCCCTCCGGTGGTTTCTCCGGGTGTCAAATTATTCCACCGTTCCTCCGCCGATTCAACTGTCGGGCCGCCTTCGTAGTTCAAATTATACTACCACTTCTTCATCGGGCCAACCGTCGAGTCGTCACCTCCGTCTTCAGCTGCATGTTTCTCCGTCGCCTTCCGTTCAAGTCCAATCGACTAGCCGTCGTTGTATTCCAGAAAGAGTTCTTCTCCATCTGTATATCATCTGGTACTAGGAAGGAATAGGATCGACCTACTGTATCTTCTAGACATCGCTGCCCTTTCATGTTCCGCCGTCCACTAACGGCAAGTCTTCCCCATGATAGACTCCGTAGCCGACGATCTACTGAGAGAAGTGCGATTTTAGACCACGATGAATAGATACTCTTCTCAGAGAGGCGTTCACAAAACACAAAAAAAAAAAAAAGTCATCACGCCGACGTTCTGCGGACAGGATAGCTCTAAGGTTTAGAAAACTTTCTCCTCTACGCCTAAAAAGTCTCACACAAGTCGTAGAATGGTCATTAAGATTCTCCTAGACATGACTATCGAAGATCTTAGAGACTCTCCTTCAGGTAGTTCTTTACGTCTAGGATTTCTTCGGGTTTAAGACTAGCGGAGATTCTCTCATAAGACTATAGCACCAAGTTCTCTGATCATGTAACAAGAAAACAATGGCTTCTCCTCAACGTTTTTCAACTTATCCAGAAACGTTCCTCTAGTATAGCGACATTGCCTCTTATTATGATTCCTCCAGATAATATCGAATTGACGTGTCAGACATTATTATGGTTCAAGGCCTAAAGAGGATGATTTCTAAAAAGTCTAGAAATTAAAGAATCTATAGACCTGTGAATAAGGGCAGTCTGTTTCAACACCTGGTGGTACTGATTCCTAAGTTGTTACGTCTGATTACGTTGATAGGGATCTATCCTCCCTCTCATGACTCTTTGAGGGGGAAGTGATTCATCGTAACAGAGCCATCCTCGATGTCAGCTCCTATTGATACAGTCAATTAAGCTCTTTAAGGCTACTCAACCAGTACCGGTGATGCTACTCCGCTCATTGCAAATTCTAGTCAAGGCACTTCCCTTTTAGAGCGCACTGGTAATACTTGGGTAGAGCTCTGATTTGATTGAGGATAAGAAATTGTAAGAGATTTCTCAGATTTTATGGAGGCTCCTTAATTCCGATACTGACCTTTCCTTACGGAAGATTTCGAAGACCTACAGTACCTATCTCCCAGTGTTGCTGCGCCCTTTTTGACGGCCGTTTTGGTTCACATCGAAGTTTGAAATGTATTCTGCTATTTTCTGATGACTCCCCTTCTCCGATGGATTCCTGAGTCTTTCCCCAAATGTGAGGAAGATTTTGAATTCTTCTCAGCTCCTATAGGTCCCAGAACATGCTGGGATTAGATGAAGTGTGATGAGAAGACTTTACGCAAATCCAGACCATGCCCACAGCCGGTAAATCGAAGCGGGCTTATAGAAACATAACGAACCTGTCCATAGAATTGAATCTTGGAATGAGGGCAAGGGATGTTGTTCTTCGACTTTTGGAACAGATTGCCCGTAATTACATGTAACTTCGATTGTAGCCTTGTCCCTTAGCATCCTTATGAATACTTTATTGGAGCCTAATGTAAAGCTGTCTATTGGAGGCCTTGAGAGATGGCCTTTAAACTGTGAGACTCTTCATCATTGTTCTTCACTGATCCTTTTAACTAAGATTTCTACCAATTAGTGCTCTTGGGAAGGAAGAAGGCAGTTGACGCTGTGTTATTTTTACACCAAGAAGTTCTCCTCAAATGCTCGTAGAGGTAAAGATCTTTTGGGAAGACAGTGGTCTAGTTTAGCCTCTCTGGAAGAAGAACGAGTTTGCTGCATGATCACGTTGCCCTAAGTCTACAGACCAGAGGTTCTTCATAGATTTGCCGATTGATACAGACCTTCCGTATTATGGCTTTCGCAGAAGGACTTCCTCTCCCTTTAGTGATTTTCATCCATCAGAAGGAACGAGGTTCCTTCCGGAAGTTGGGCTAACTACTTCCTATCTTAATTATAGAGGCTCTAGACAGTACAGCAGTTATTCTTCCTACTCCCGACATAGAGGCGCCAGATGTGGCGCGAGCGGAGAATAAGATACAATTGATTCCTACATACCTATGAAGCCAAAAGTCGTAACAGGGGCATCTGAAGTTAATCCTCCCGGCGTGGCGGGCGATAACCTCGGATCTATGGGTTCTTCAAACACTTCAGGGAGAAAGACGCGGGAGAGGAGGTGGCAGGGACGTTGATGGGATTGGAGTCGAGGCTGATGGGACATTGACGAAGTGGTACGAGGTGCCAGTGGAACCTGAGGTTAGAGAAGAAAGAAATATCATAGGAGTGGTAGCTAGGGAGGTTGATAAGGTAGGGATGAGGTGACGAGGAAAGATAGATGAAAGAGGAGGGCGAAATAGTTACCGGGAGAAAAAAAGACAAGGAGAAGGTGGAAGAAATAGGGAAGGTCTCTTCATTTGCAGTTTTCACTGATGAACAGTCAGTTTTTTGCTCTACGCCCATGAGAAGAGACCCTTTTAAAGGCTATTGTTTTTCTCAAAAAAACGAGTGAAGGGAATTTTAGGAAACATGTTATTTTTCCAATAGAAACCGGAGACCTCAGACTGTTCAAAATCTACGCCCTCTGCACATATTTATTCGATCGATCTTTCAGATGGTTTGCTCTTTCAGCTGTCGTCAGAGTTGAATATGGGGGCCTGGTTTTGTGGCGACATTGGATTTTAAAGAACGCCTACCTTTCCGTTCCATCCAGTTTTTCGCTTCATCAAAGGTGGCTTCGCTTCAGTTTAGACAACCAGTCTTAACCTTTTCGAGCTCTACCATTCGTCTTCGACTGCTGCTCCCCTTACCTTTACAGACTAGTGAAGACAGTGGCAGAATATCTGAGAAGGAGGGGTATCCAAATATTAATCTTCTCAATGATTGATTGTTTGTAGCTTCAAGTTAATCGAGTCTGAGACGTCATTTACTTTGGTTATGAAACTGTGAAAGACTGGGTCTGGATAAACCAAAAAAATCTAATCTCATCTCAAGTCAGAAGTTCGGAGTTTTTTTAGTCAGCAAATTCCTGGACTTGAAGGAACAAAAGTTTTTCCTACAGAAGGGAGAAATCACAAAACTGTGGGATAGTAATCTTTCTCATTCTGAATATAAATTTATCTCATGCTCACTAGGGTTTCCGCCGCAAAGGAATGCTGGCAAGCTTATTAGACCTTCTACCCTTCTGCAAGTTGTGGTGGATACTACTGCGCCAGTTTAAACCTTCGGATTACTACAGATAAGACTAACGTCCACGATCTACAACCGTCTATTTTCCATTACAGCCAAAGATCGTGTATCATCTACGATGATAATGGCAACTCAAGAATTCTTATGTGGAACAGAGGTTCCACGAGATGCCTCATCGAATTATTACCATGACGGATGCTTCAAAGATAGGTTGGGAAGCATACATGAGATCCCACACAAAATTGGGCGTATGGTCCGAAGATAATAGGAATCTCCATATTAATCTACTAGAGAGTTGCTAGCAGGTCTAACACGCTTTAAAAAGCGATTCAAACAGATGGTTTTCTGGGAGTCAGTGAAAATCAGATCAGAAACAAATCCACTGTAGTGGCCTATACACCCACACCAAGGAGTAACAAGAGTATCCTCATGTACACTGCCATCCGCCGCCTCACTTGTTGCCTATATCATTCACTACCCTCAAGGCGGAACATCTACCGATAGTTATTAACTGTCTAGAGGACAGCTTTTCCAAAGGAAATCAGCCAAATGATAGATTATTCGGTATCATCTGTGGAGTGGCATTTCAACAGCCGTGTATGCCACGCTGATTTTTCTAAGACTTTTAGAGGCCCATATAGATCTGTGTGTTATACACAACAGAATTACCAGCTTCTCCACATTTTGCACGATGGCTAGGCGGACGAGAAAGCCTGGGTTAGAGAACTGTTTTTCATAATTTTGGAGAACCTGATTGCATCCGTCTTTCCTCCACATTCCCCATTCCTCCACCGTTAACAATTTTGGCTAAGGTACTAACAAAGTTAAAGCAAGGCAATCATGGTCAAGTAAGATAACTGCTTTTATCCCCATTTTGGCCACATCAGGGTTTTGGTTTTAAAGACGGTCAGCTTGTTGACGACCATCCAGCTGTTACCTTTAGGCAAAATCTGTTTAGTGGACGGAAGAAACAAAAGAGTTTCGCTCCAAAGGCTAAAATCCCTACACTTGTCTTTGGTGGCCCTCTCTCTTCAAGCTCGCCTTCAACGCTAGGTTTTTCAGAAGACGCTGCCTTCCTGGCGGCGGGAGCAAGAATAAACCAACCTCCACTATTTTTTCCTATAGCCTGTAGACTTCGACCCTTCAACGTCCGGTGCAAAAAAACACAGGTTGATCCGCATTCTGCCTTACATCAATTCACACAAGCTCGTGTCGACTCCATGCGCCCAATTTTTACAACCCACGTAATTCTCGATTGTCGGTTGGCAATTGTGATCATCTGGTTTGGGTAGCCTTCTCTCACTGCTAACAAATGGCTGAGTGAACGTGTTTACATTTTTCAGTGAAGTGTGTGTCAAGCCGAGTGATTTTCCACCGTACCAAGTCGTCAAACGAATCTTTAAATTTTGGGTACAGTATATAGCTAAATACGGGTGTATATAATAGCTTACGTCCTCCAGTACGACGCCGGCGAACCGTTTGAACCATTTGAACCATTGGATAAAGCCACTCTTCTCGATTTGACTAGAAAGACGGCAATCCTAACTGATGGCTGAATCTACCAGACGATGTTCCGAAATTCATGTGTTATCTAGAGACAAGAGGTAATTGAATTCTCAAGATTCTCACTAGTCACGCTACTTTCCTCGTGTCTGGTTTCATGCACAACAACACCGACACTCAATTAATTCCCCTACATCCTATAGTTTCTTCCAGAGAGTTTTCCAGAATTACTACTGATTCTTAGGTAAACGCTGGTGTGCATTCAGAGCTCTCATCCGACATTATTACCACCACCTACTGCACTTCTTACGGAAATCTATGGATTCCTCTATATCTAACCATGTCTTCATCACTACAACTTAACCTTACATTTTAAGTTACAAACCTGCAACACAGCTAACATTTTTTTTTTTTTTTCACGCCCTGGTCACTTCCCTCATACTTGAGCTTTGAAAGTGAAGCCCTCGTCCACTGGACATAACCTTGCCTTTTAACCCTTAACCACCGCATGCTCATGAAATTAGAGTCAGGGGCACTCTTTGGGGCTTTTTCACTTAGGATTGAACATATCTTATATAATGGATCAGCATGATGGAGGACGCTTACACAAACCTTCAGAATATTTATAATGACAGGCGTCCTTACAATTAAATCATCGTGGCCCAAAACCATCCCTGTTCAACAAAGCGTCAGAGTAAGCGGAGGGATGCCATGCATCCTTATCAACATGCTCATAAGTTGAGGAGTGCCGGTTTTATATAACCTTTTAGTGCTTTGATAGAGATGTGCTGATGTATATGGCAGTATATTGGGGGCAAAATTATTTCCGCTTCCATTGAAACTTCACATGGGGCGAGAAACCCCGCTACCTGAGACGACGGCTCCACTTTTCGCTCCACCTAGTGACCAGTGGGCAGTCATGCACTAGTTGATCATTTTTCGTAATGTCCTTAATGATGAACTATAGAATATACTCACTCAAAATTGTGAAGTTATTCTATTTATACATGTATACTTACGAAGATACACTAGTACCCTCCTCCATGCCGTCCCCGCAGTGGTGAGCCTTGGGGAAGGTCACAAAAAAGAGTAAAGGTCAGTGACGTCATGGTTGGCCGTATCGAATGCTAGCATGGGACTCAGCTGCTAGGCATGGGCGCATCGAAAGTTTTAATGGGGGTTTGGCATTAGGGGTGTCTCAAGGCCTTTTTGAGTGCACAAAAAATGCAGCGAGTTGGACATTCGTAAGTAACTGTATAAAATAGAATCTCACAATTTTGTGAGTATATTTTAGTGGTTAACCATCATATTAGCACAGTATGAAAGGGCTTTGCAATATCCATGCATTATTGCGTCTAACATCAAACAACCGAAGTTTATTTCCCACGGTACTTGATGTGGCGTAAGTGCAGTGCCAGGCTCTCATATCAAGTAGAAAACCCAAAGACATAAATCGGAACAAGTCACCTTTAAAGTACAGAGAGAATTTTTTGAAGGATGCAATTTCTCTAATTCCACTTGATTGGTTGTAGACTCACCGCGAGAACCGATTTCGAAGTTTTAAAACATTTATTGGACAAATAAGCACGAAAGAAAAAATGCAAACCTTGTTTTAACTGGCCTGCTATCCTAGCGTCCATATAGGAAACCAGGCTTTGAATTTCTGTTGACCTACAGAATGACTAAATTCTCATCAATTACATAAAGACACATATTCACTTATATTTCAGGTGTGATCTAATCATTGGTAAGCATTCCAAATATTGCAAAAACTTGGGTTTGAAAACATTGAGGGCAGCCTCTTTCTGAATTATCCACTTCTCTTTAAATAGGGGGGCTCAGCTTTGGGTTTGGGTATGGGTGTATCGAACTTGGGTTCTTGAGCACTGAATTTTTGGCAAAAGCAGAGTGTTTGGGACTGATTTTTTACCAGTGTTATGGACTACAGACCTGAATTTCAGGCCAAATTAGAGGTAGTGGAACTGAAGAATTGACAAAATTTTCAAAATTTGTGAGTTTTGTGGCAAAATAGGGCTCTTTAGAACTGAAGCATACTTGAACAGGGGTTTAAAGGAAACTACAGAAGAGACGTGAACTGGGGGTCTTTGCCATCGCATATACTTGTACTGCCATTTTAGGTCTCTGCATTCAGAGATTATGTGTGGGTTTGAAAGGTATCTTAATAAACTGTTTGTGAATATTCATTAACTTACAAAATCTTAAACTTAATCTAAATAGCTGGTATTATTATGTAGGAAGGTACTTGTATATCATTCAGACTTTGTGTGGAATTTGCATATTTTTGTTTTTTGCACATTTTTGTTTCTATTATTTTCAAATTATTTTATGTTTTATTAAACTTTTGTTGCCTAAATTCATTTTGATATTGCATGAACTACAGTGTGTCCCAAAATATTCTATAACAGGTGTTGAAGACAAAACTGTTTGTCCAGATCCTGAAATGGAACAATTCATCTTATATTGAACAATCATATTTTGACACTTGTACAAATTCTAAGACAGTTAATATTTGATTTTTATTACAGCATGATTAATCCACAACAAAATTGGGGAGTCCATTAGGTGACCAAAAGGAAACCTCTTGTAGATGTAGACAAACCTTTCAAGTAGAGTTTTTGGGGGCAAATAACCCTAAAAATTGCCAGCAGCAGTAAAAAAATTACTGTCAATTTTTATCACTTCATGGGAAGTTGAAGTCCAATTGCCGCAAAACTTGGGTCATAGGAAAAACAGGAGAATCCCCATATGTTAATGAGATCAAATGTCACATACCCAGGTCAAAGGTCATCTGAGGTAAAGTTGTAAATGGGTAGTTGGTTAACTGGAAGTCTAAGTTGAAGTCTAAATGTGACCAAAACTTGGGTCATAGGTGTCATAGTTTCGAAACCTCCATATATTAATGAGGTGAAAGGTTACATAATGAGATCAAAGATCATCTGAGGTCAACTACAAACATTTAGAGACCTTTAAAAATGGGACACTTGTGGTCAAGAACTGCCTTATTGGTTGCTAAAAACTCCAGATTTTATCAATTCTTAGGCTATTTTGTTTATGAGACACACTGTAGGAATGTAGTTATGGTTTAATTTATTTTCTTATTTTGTGCACCATTTTCCTACTGTACACATTCCTGCTTCCCATCCAACTAGACATGCGAAACCGATCCAGATTATGTGGCTCCACCACCCTGTCGCAGCTGGCACTTTGAGTGTGCCAATAGCCAGTGTATCACCTTCATATTCCAGTGTGATGGAGAAGAGGACTGTCTAGATGGCAGCGACGAAGTAGGATGTGGAACTGGTAGTCATTTATTTGCTTTATTTTAAGTTTTCATTTTGTTTTAAAAAAAAAAAAAAAAAAAAATCAGCCATTCAAAGGGCAGTTGAGAGTGTGCTGTACAAGTGTGTGGTGTGTGTGGTGGGGGTGTGTGTGTGTGTGTGTACTTTGTGGGGTTATTTTTAAGTAGAAATGAACATTGTGGGGTTATTTTGCACTGTACTGTGGGGTTATTTTACTTTACATTGTGAAGTCATGCTACTAGAGTTACTATGTTACTATTTGTCCTATAACAGAATAAACTGTAATCTAGTATTGAGGTTTATGCCGTAAAGAAGTAGAAAAGAGGATCTTTATAGTTTATTAACTTTCTAGGCCCGCAGCGCAATCGAGAGGGCTAAGAAAAATGAGAAGTTTAGTAAAAAATGAAAAAAAAAACTTTGAAAAAAGTGATTTTTTTTAAAAAAAGTCTAAAAAATGTCATTTTGCGAGAAAAAAATTGTTACTAATGTATATAGTAACGAAATGCATTGCTAAAATTTCTTATTAGCATAAGTGCTATGTAATACCATACAATGAATAGTTGTTTTGGCAATTGGACTGTATAAATTTTTGTCCTGAGAGAAAAAAAAGTGTTACTTTAGTAACAAAATTTGTTGCTAAAAGTTCTTATTAGCGTAAGTGCTATGTAATACCATACCAATGAATAGTTGTTTTGGCAATTGGACTACTTAAATTTGTGTCATGTATCAATATTTTGGTTGCTTAGTGGTAAAATTACCTTGTTTTTTGAACACCCCCAAAATTTACTCTCTGAAATTGTTGCCAATTAACCCATATAACCCGGGAGCTGGCAGACATTTGAAACATATCTCAAGTACAAAAAGGTTTGAGTGATTAAATATGTTGACAGCCTGACGGGGATTCCTAAACGCGATTCTTAAGTGCTGCAAATGGTGCCTTAAGGAGAGGGGGCCAAGACAAAGTTTGTACAGGGGTCAAATTTGTAAATTTATCCAGTCATGTTGACAAGTATACCACATTGTGTGTCTAACCATAAGGATTCAAAAAAGGTATAGTTTGTAATATCTACAGTCTGAAGTTTCAGCGTTGGAGGCTAAAAAACCAAAAAAAATCAATAAAAGGGTTAATTTCAGTTGTACAGGGGTCAAATTTTAAAGTTGCTCCAATTTGGATAAAAAATGGTGCTAATTATTGGTGGAGTTCATAGGATTAAAATAAAGAATAGTTTTGACTGTCTTAAATGCTTAGTTTCCAATGTAGGGGGCACAGAAGGTCAACTTCCATTGCATTCAATGGGGCTTGATCTTCTGTGCCCTCTACTTTGCTAAGCAATCACTCAAACCTTTTGTACTTGAGATGTGTTACAAATGTCTGCTAGCTCCCAGGCTAATATAGCATTACATTCAAATTTTGTTAAATCCAAATACAGACATCACCTGTTCTCCCTTGGGCCTTACTTGTGGTGATGGGAGCTGTCTTAGGTGGAATAAACAGTGTGATGGAAACAATGACTGTAGCGATGGCTCAGATGAAGAGGATTGCCGTAAGTCATACTTCCGTAACATTTTATTTCAGGGTGAGCGTGTGCATGTGTGCTCCGCGACTCGCACAATATTTTCAAAACTCATAGCTCGACCGATAAATTCTTGTATCGTATGCAAATCATTCAATATTATATCATACCTACCAGGACCACTGGCTCAAGACTCATATGGGGTGTACACAGATTGACCTCTACTGACCCTATGCAACCTTTGACCTCATTTGTAAACTTCAACGGCAGATGACATTTGCATTCCAAATATATGCATTTTTGTGAGCCGGTTAATGTTAAGCCACTCTATTGATTCTTAAGGAAATCTCAGGGAATTAAGGCCATCATTTCCACCTTTTGACAGCAGAATGTCCTCTGTCATCCATCCCCCATTGAGAATGTCTTTCTGTCTATCGAAGATGCCAGTTTTCATGAAATTTTTCACTCAAAATTTATGCATTTATGTGAGCCAGATTATGTTAAGCCACACTGTTGATTCTTTAGCAGTTTAATTGGTTTAATAACTCTGTCCTTTCTCCATTATTGCCCATACCTATTGCATATCTAATGTTGTAAATGTTGTAAAATTCATTCTCTGTTTTTCCAACAGCACCTAACGTATGTTCCAGTGATCAGTTCCAGTGCCCCAATGGAAATTGCATTCCTATACGAAAAGTGTGTGACACAGCCAATGATTGCGGGGATGCGGCCGATGAACAAAATTGTGGTGAGTGAAGGAGACATTTAAATGTGATTACCAATAACAGGAAATAATATCGAGGGTTTACTGCAAGAAGGCCACATCTGCAATAGCTGCCATTTGTCAGTTGTGTTCTTATTTAGTGTTGAACCTGCCAAATCTAACATCTGGCAGCTATTGCAGATGGGGCCTTTTTGCCCTAAACCCTTGATTTGTTGGTGTCATTGAGCTAACATTCATTCATATTCTTTATTTCCATAACCATTTAAAATAAACAAAGATATAAAACAAACTATACAGGCAAGATACGGATTAATACAAACGATTACGGAGGACTGATCAAAAGGCCAATAAGGCCAGAAGCGACCAACCCTAAAAAAAAACATTATACACGAATTAAACATCAAAATGCTAACATCAAAATACAAAATAATGAACATCAACAAGTTAACAGCAGATTAGTGAGCTATTGTATTAAATTTAAATGCAAAAAGTAACTTTGGAACATATAGGGCTTGTTTTGATGAAATTTTGATTTGTTGCAACCAAGCTTTTACCAAACACTTCTCTTTGATGACCCAATAGGGATACACACCTCCAATTAAACTTCTTACACTTTTAGTTATTAAAATATTCCAATAAAACTCATTTGTATGCATGTGCGTCCATGCATGTGTGTGTGTACGTGTGTCCATGCATGTGTGTGTGTGTGTGTGTAGGGGTGGGTGTGTGTGTGCATGTGTGTGTCCATGTATGTGTGGGTGCATGGGTGTGATTGTGCATGTGTGTGCATGTGTGTGTCTCTGAAAGTTCTTGATTGGGAAGTCCACTTGCCAACAAACTTGGGTCATAGGTACAACTTTATTAAACTGATTATGGGTAATGGTCTTTGCTTAACTTTATTCAAAATGAACCATTTTTAGCCAGCGAGATTAAAATGCCCTTAGCCTGAAAGATCTGAATAAAGTAATCAATAGACTTGATTTATTAATTCACATTTAGGCAGTAACCGACAACTTATATAAAATGACGGCACATTGGGTCAAATTTGAAGATCTCTGTCTCGCTGCTCTGTTCCAAATGGAGTTGTAAGTTACAAACACTAATATTTCCCCCTACCACAGAAGTATTTCGGAAGGGAATATGCAATATAGGCATATGGGGACATGTCGTCCGCAACATGGATGGATGAATTGCCAAAAAATGTAACCCTTGTTTTCAGTTGTTGTAGATCTTATATATTGATGAAGTTCAAAGAGATTTACAAGTAGTGGAACTACCTGAATTCTTAGGCTGGTATTCTGAAAGTTAGACTAACTTAGACCTGGGTTTAAACCAGGGGTTAGTCCTACATGAGTGAACCTTTTTTCTTCCCTCTAAAAATGGGCTCTAATGGGTGAAAGAATTCTGTGGAGGGGCCGGAGTGACCTAACCATGAAGAATTGTCTCACATGTTACATTTTTTCTACATTTTTCATTTTTCATTTCAAAATACTGTGAAAATTAAATGTAACATGCGAGACAATTCCCCATGGTATTCTTTCACCCATTACAGCCCATGAGTATGTTGGAAGGAAAAAAGGTCCACTCATGCAGGACTAACCCTGGATTAAACCCGGGTCTAAAGTTAGACTCTCTTTCAGAAGACCAGCCATGGGGTTTAAGGTCATCTGGGGGTCATGTAGGATTGGCAGAGACTTAATTACACACCATGTGATTCCAATTTCTGCTTGTTATTCAAGTCACCGATAATCTGCAATAATCTTCCTGTTATTATTTTCATTACTATAGAGGGTTATACTTGTGATGACAATCACTTCTCATGTGAGACTATACAAGCTTGCATTCCTCTGAGCTGGTTATGCAATGGCAACGACAACTGTGGGGACAACAGTGATGAAAGAGATTGCCGTAAGTTGAATAGTAGATATTATTTTAATTGCAAAGTGCAAGATAAGATTAATTGCATTTGTCATTAAAGGCTGACTCAGAGATTTTAAAATGGGATTTTTGTGTGTGTTTATCAAAAATAGTCAACTAGACCCTAAGGTCTGTATGCACAAAAACTTAGACCAGGTTTAAAGTTAGACCTGGTCTAAGTTAAATCTAGTTCTGTCCAAAATTGACAGTTATTTACATTTTCTTTATAAATTAACTAGCAAATTTTAAAGATTAAAATGCAAATTTCAAAATAAATACAAAATATTTCATGTCAACGCAAAGGAAAATGTTTTTTCTGGTGGGAGTAAATTACACTTAGACCAGGTCTAACTTTATACCTGGTCTAACACTTTTGTGCATATGGAACTAAAATGCTTAAGTTTGAGGTGAATGGTATTTTTGTTTTGATGTAGTAAATGTATATGTATAGTATAAAAGTACCATAGGTTACTGTGTATAACAAAAATTCCAGATTGGGAATTTTATTACCAAGTGGTGATTTTCTATGTGACATTGATTTGAGCTTAGCTATAGTATGTGGATAAGCATTATGTGTATGCAAAAATAAATGGAAAAAATGTGGGTGCCATCCTCGGGAAATCTCTTGAGTCAACTATGCGCAATCCATTTGTGCAAATTGCCTGCAACTGAGCTTTCTATTCATCCCTTATGAAGTTGTGACAGATACAACATTCATAATGTTCAGAGAGCTTGTTGAAACCTGGTGATAACACCACTTATAGTAGTGGCACACGTCAGTGTTAAAGGGATTTACAGGGGGTGTAAAATTTCCTTGTTTAAGAGGATTTCCTCGTTTTTGAAATTTTGTTAGCGCCAAAAATTTTGCTTTTTCTTTGATTTTTCAGCCTATTTTTGGCATTTGGCAAAGGACTAACATCAAAATGCTGATAATATCCCAGTTGCGATCCAATTGGTCAAATAGCTCTGTGCAATACAAAGGTTATAACTGATTTAGTTGTGAAGCTAATACACTGTTGAAATAGCACTTAAAAATGCACGGTTGTCACCTAATATTACCCAATTTTGCCCATGGTCACAAAATTTTGATGGGCTGCCATATGAGAACGGAAAGGAATATGAATTTCTGTTTGAGATCTCCCCTTAGTTACTACCAAAACTATCCCTGAGCAGAGTTAGAGCAAAATCCAAGATGTATGGTGAACTCCCTTCCTGTTTTGGCATCGAAAACTATAGGAATTCATTCATAATTGTATTGTGTAACATGCTGAAATCGGTTTTTGACAATTATCTTAAAAACCTTTGACTTTGGATATAAAAATGTAATACTGACCCCCCCATAATGTAGCCATTGCACACATTTTGAGTGGTCTCACAAACTCCTATGTCCAACGGTTCTGTAGATAGGTCCGTAGTACTTCGTCAAAAGTGGTAACCCAAAAAAGGGGCGTGGCATTAGCTATTTCGGCATCAGTGGGAATTCTGTTACCAACCAAATATTGTCCCTGGACATTCCATTTAGTGGATTCTGAGAGTGTAGCTCTGGGGACATATATTGCTACAAACCACCAGGAGCTACTAGAGTAAGTCATTTACAAGTAAAACAATTGACCAGGAAGGCAGACTTAGTGTTTCATACAAAGTTGTTCATTTAAAATCATGCCAGAAGCAAATGTATGTCTTAAATCAGAATAATCAGGCATAATTGAATTGCTTTCTCTCTGAAATGAAATAGAAAATTCATGTAATTTATGTTGTTATTATCTACTAGCACCCAGGAATTGCTCTCGGAATGTTTTGGTGCAGCAATGGTGAATGTGTACGTGGAACTTTTGAATGCGAGGCTATAACGATTGGCAGGCATGGATCTGATGAAGAAAAATTTTTTTTTTTTTTTTACCGTAAGAGGGTTCTTTATTTACATTTATTTATTTATTTATTTATTTATTATTTATTAGATTTGTTTTGCTGGGGAGATCCAATCAGTGACGGACACTGTTTTTCATGGTTGCCCAGGGGCCAAACAAAATACATCAAAATTGGTTACAGTACCTGAAAATAGACATCATTAATTCTTAAAATGCATATAACAATACACTCTTAAAATACATACATCAAGAGTTTGTTGTTAATTTATTTAAAAAAAAATGTGTGTGTGTGTGTGTGTGTGTGCACGCATGCTTTCCCTTGTTTACTTCTGTAGAGTAATATTCTCATACTTTACTCTCTGCCCAGAATTGCTCAGAGTTATGTGCCAAGCGTGATGTAAGTGAGGTGCGAATTGGCTCGCGAAGTAGATTGGCCTCCCCATTGGTTAATTGTGCATGAGGCTATCCATAGAACTCTGCCCCTTTTATGCAGATATTACGCCACATGCATTGCTCACCTTGAAATTCTGGCAGGCAACTTTATGGCTCTGTAATCATGAATGATGTAAATTTCCTTCGCCAATACATGCAGTATACGTGGTGGTGTTTACGGTTTCACTCCGCTAAATAAATTGTAATTTGTTTTTGTACAAACTGACCCAATTTCTTGCTCACAAAGTGACTCAGTCACTTAAATTATGGGGTACCTTGGACCTCAAAACCAGTGCCTTCTATTCAGCTAGAACAATCTTAGGTTGACACATTTTTTTTAGCTACTCGAGTGTGAAGACAACAATTAGTTCTGATCCCCTCTGAAACCGTGGCTTCTATTTGAAATATTACTATGGGGTAGGGTTAAAATCAGTAGGCCTACTGTAATTACTCAGTAGGAAGTCTCACAGACATTTTGATCTTGATATCTGGGTGATTTGCAGCTTTAAAATAAGTTCTAACACAAATATGGCCCAGAAAGTTTCATTTTTTTTACTATTTTTTTTTTAAATTTTAACTTGGACCTGACACCTTTTTACCTTTTTTCCCAACACTTTTTAGCCAGAGGGGCCAGATCAGATCTGTTCTAGTGAAACCTAATGCATGAGTGTGTTGGCATCTATGTGTGTTTGTGTGTAGATTGATTTTGTCTAATTATTATAGCTTTCACTTTAACACTCAAAAGATAAATCAGAAAGAGTTAAATTGCCTTTTAGAACTCTTTACCTGTTTCTGTATCATATCCAGCTCCTCCTGGATCATGCAATGAAGGCTCATTCTTATGTCCTGAAACGGGAACCTGTCTGCCAGATGAATGGATGTGCGATGGCCATGTTGATTGCATTGATGGAACTGACGAACCTTCAAGCTGTCGTAAGTATATGCTCAAGTGCATGCCCCTTCATACAAGAAGTCCATATTGACTAATTCAGTGGCTAGCATGATGCCCTAATTTTAACAATGCTTAAAAACAATGGAGGGCATCTTGAATATAAACATATGAACATATTGGATAATATATTGTCATGCAAGTGACAATGCATGCATGATGAAAGCATGATGCTCTCAGAGCTATACTTTGATTACCACTATACTCTGTTTGATCTCAAGTTTGGGGGTGATGTCACTGTGTGTGTTAGGTTTTGCACCGAGAAACGCATGCGTCGACCTTGGAATTGCAGCATTTACTCACGTGAACAAAGGCGGCGCCATCCAAATGCTACAGCGAATGCAAAGGCGTGTCATGACGTCACCCCCAAACTCTGAGGCGAACCAATAGTATAATAAGGGCCGGAATTGTATTGGTATATCATTTGCGCAAGTTTTACTCGAGCATTTGCAACAGACGCATGCGTCACACAAAATATACACACTGATATCTTGTGTTGCCTTGCAACCTCATTATTCCAAATCAATTGTGCTCACTGTTATGAGGTCGCCGCCATTTGCGTGGTAATCAAAGTATAACATGAGGTGGTTGATTTCAGGAATGAGAGGTTTTCCATTAAATTTTTCGCTCTAAATTCAAAGGGGGGAAATTAGTATTATAATCAAAAACATTCAAAACTAATGAACATATTGAATTCTGAGGTATTCCTTTCATTTATTCTGTGTGCAGTTCCTTGACGTGGTGGAGCAATGCTTTTCAGTGTGCCACAAGGAACCGTTGCATCCCGCAAAGGTGGCTTTGTGACTCGGACAACGATTGTGGGAGAAACTCAGTGAACAGAACTGTCGTAAGTATGGATGATGCATGCTGTTGACTCTTCAAAAGTGGCTTTTCTGATACCCAAATCTCAGGATTCTTGCTGTAAGTTTTGTTTTATTCCTACCAAGTTAGAACTGGCTTGTGTAGGTTGATGCAATGTGGACCAAGTACATTTATTGAAAATATGCAAAGACTCATTAATATTCATTAATTGTCAGAAAAGTATCCAGTACTGGATCTCATAATGCTCTAATCAAACTTCACTGCAGAATGTAAATATTAGATCTAAGGGTTCCAATCCTGCAGCAGTGAACATCAAACAAAACAGTCTCTTCATTAGGACCCATGTTTCTGCCTTTCATACATGCACTAGAAAGATATTAGGAAACATATTATTCTATGCTTGAGTCATAGAAAAGAGTCGGCTAAACAAGTCGGACGTTTGGAAAATTCTTTGATAATTTAGACAGAGTTGGATGAAGATATATTTGAGAATGTTTCATATAAAATATGGATTAGCATGCACTTGAAACAAGGGGGATTTCATGATCTATTGTGCATTTGGTGTGAAACTTTGAGCTGGTTATATCTTTTCAGTATTTTAATTGGTTTTCCACCAGACAATACTAACATCCTTGGGGAATTTCAGTGTTGTGTGAAAAATGTAAGCACTATTTTGAATGCGGAATTTAGGCAGAATATTTTAGCTATATAATTTGATTTGAGGCTTGGAGACGTGTGTTTTTGTGTCAAAAATGTAATTGCAAAGATTGTAATGGAGATTAAAAGTTGGGCGGTGTTACTTGTCAAATAGCTAGTTCATGTGGAGTTCAGCTGTTCTGATACTAAAATAACATCATACTCCTGTTACACTTGCAGCAACACAGCCATTTGCTTGTCAGGAGTATTACTGGCTGTGTCCAAGAACCACTCTATGCATACCAGATGACAGTGTATGTAATGGCCAAGCGGATTGTCCGAGTGGTGATGATGAAGGCCCACTTTGCAGTAAGTGAATCTAGTATGCTACATGTGTAATGGATATATTTATACTTGGCTATAAAGGCACTCTCAGTGATTTGCTAAATCAGAAAATCTAAAAAATAATCAAAAATCTTATTTCTGCATGTCTGCAACAAGTATAGGCGTCCTTACATAACCTACAAGTTATAAGACCAAAAGCAAGCTAATAGGGACAAAATCGGATATGGGCCCTTAATTACTCGGGTATTCAAAATTTTATATCATGATCTTGCTTCGTAAGATGTATTTATCTCACTAAACTAAACCTGGACTATGAAATGAGCATTATTGTGCATGTGTATGTGTGTGTGTATCATGGAATTGTTATGTAAAAATATTAACCCTTGAGTGATTCATATTCATGTATCAGCATTCTTTAGTGGATTTCAATTGGACTTGAACACAATGAGCCTTGGGTAGTATCACACATGTGACCTCAACACGTGGGGTCAAAGGTCATCTAGGGGTCATTTTAACCAAACTGTTAAGCTGAAAATAGTTGATCACTGTATGAACATAATTATGATGATGGATTTTAATGGACTTGAACACAGTTGATATCTTGACCGATCACAACATTTTACATCACTTTTTGCATCGCATGATTCAAAGTTCTATTTGTTGTCTCAGATTTGACCTTCTTTTTAAACTGATGTTTTCAGATGATGACGTTTGCAATACACTTAATGGCGGATGCAGCCACACTTGCCTGGATACACCATTTGGGGCACAGTGCCAATGCCCAGCTGGACTGACACTCAATGGAACCAAGACCTGCATAGGTAATCAACTATTGTGTATTCAATTAGCTTAGAGACTTAGGTTTAATGGTCTTGTTTCAAAACTGATGTATCTGTTTTGAGGAAGCATGAAAGAAAGTGTTTTTACACCCTAACTTGTCTGTTTATAATAGCAGTAATTATTTCCTAAGGGTCGTAACTATTCAATTCTGCCCTCTCTTAGTTTGGCAACAGTGGAATACAGCTGAGTATACTCTGTCCAGCTTGAAGTATGAAGTAGCGACGCGGGTGTATACATTGAACCGATTTTCTGTGCGGGCGTAGTCAAAGCATAATCGCACTGCAACTGAAAGGCAGTATTGGGTATATGCACGCGTCGTCACTCCATACTTCAGACGAGACAAAGTATAGTAGGTTAATCTTTGCGATTGCCGATACATGGAAAAAATCATTATCTTGACCAGGAATCAAACCTGGAACCCCCTACTTACTAGAGGGACATTCTAACCACCTGAGCCAACAACTTGACCAATTAGATATTCATGTGTAAGCCCATGATTCAAATTCCCTTAACCAGAGTCGGCAAGGTAGTTCAAGGTATTCCAAAGCTACTTTTCATGATGTAGACCTTTTTTTAAACTGATACTGATGATCTCTACATTTATTCAGATCTTAATGAATGCGATCCTCCTCTGTACTGTACTCAACTCTGTACAAACAGACGAGCTTCCTACGAGTGCATGTGTGTTGATGGCTACTTTCTTGATGGTGATGGAAAGACATGTAAAGCTGAAGGTAAGGTCTTTAGCTTGATCAGTTTGAGTAGGCATGAACCAGGTTTACAAATAGTGTAAGTCCTCATGTCTGAGACAGGCAACTTAGTGGTTCATTTACTACATTTATCAAGTTAACTCACTGCAGGGTTGTCTGTAAAAGAGATGTCAGAGTATTTTTGTAAATAATTTAAAGAATCAAAATGTGTGCAGCAAAAAAGGATCTCACATTCGTTTGTTCGTGTAATTCCAAAATCACAGTGGAAGATCCACCTTTAACCAGCATCGTCCAGGTTGATGAGACCTGGGATTCCTCAATGTTGATTGAAAGAAAGCAATGCAAGAAATTGAATAAAATATTATTCAAAGTTGAGTAAAATCTTACTCAAAGTTGAGGAAATTTTACTCTTAGTTGAGTAAAATCATATTCAAAGTTGAGTACAATCGTACTAAAGGTTGACCAAAATCCTGTTCGATGTTGAATAAAATCTTATGTATCATTCAGCTTGAGTAGGATTTCACATTATTATTATTATTATTATTATTATTTCGGGTTTATTAAAACAAAACATACAAAGCAGCGAAAACGTATGATTACATTAAAATACATGTATATATTTAAAATATATTACAATTACTCATTATTAAAAATAATTTAAAAATTAATACAGACTGATAAAAATGATTAAATCTTGCATACACTCACACACGCACCCACACACACAACCCAAA
Organism: Ophioderma brevispina; assembly: GCA_023653785.1. Lineage (NCBI taxonomy): Eukaryota > Metazoa > Echinodermata > Ophiuroidea > Amphilepidida > Ophiodermatidae > Ophioderma > Ophioderma brevispina. The sequence continues at coordinate 19,905 of JAMKCH010085004.1, read as the reverse complement.
TGCAAGTACACATCCACAAACACAACACAACCCCGCACAAACATACAAAACACACTCCACTGCACCCACACATACACTCGCGCTCACAACACAAGCACACGCGTACATACACAGACACACGCACACACAACACATCACACGCACACACAACACACCACACACAAAAAATAGCCCCAAACCACCATACTTTAAGTACAAACATTTAAACAGTCAACAACTGCTGGGATGGTTGATTTCCTATACCCTGTTGTCCTGCATTTAGGCATATCCAACTGTTGCGAACCTCTAAGGTGTCTGCTATGTCTTCTAGCCCTTGTAGCTTGTTGTATGTTACTTGAAGCAATGCAAAGTTATTTTAGAAGAATTTTAATCAGTAGTGAAGTTTTGGTTCTTTAAAAAACAAATCCAATCATACCAAAATCTCAATAGAGAAAATTTGAGGACATTGTGTCTTATGAAATGTGGTATCATTGCTTTAACTCTGAATATTCTATTTTAGCTTATGCGTTTCATTTTGCTGTTTTAGGGTTATATGCCTAGTTTTTACACATCACCAAGGGTCTTGTTGTCAGGTGTATATAATGTTGGGAAAATAGGTATCTTGGGCCTATAAATATTGTTGAAAAATTTGAATTAAATATAAAATGTTACTTTTTGATATTATTACTTCATGTTGCATAGTATAAATGTACATACAATATGTGGTAGGGCATTGAAGTTAAAAGCTGGGGTGTGGCTGAGGAAAACGCCATTTTTGTGCACTGACCCATGCCCTTCCTCCTGTGAAAGGCTTTCTTAGGGAGGCCTTTACTTAAGGCACATGTGCTAGACGTGTGATGTGGTGTAATATGCATGCAGTGAAAAAAGCTAGTCACTGATTGGTCAATATAATAGCTTGGATAGTGAGTGTCACAATTAAATTCATTCTTTGTCTGGATGGTTCGGCGGGAAGTGGGTGTAAGAGAAAATATATTCATGAATTTGTTTCCTAAAGGGATAAAATGTACATACAAGAAGTGTTTAGCTGTTTAATTTTACAAGGACTCTATGCGACGGACAAGGCCTCCGCACATGTATTGTGTGTATCGGTTTCTTCAATATACCTAAGTGCAGGGAAATTGTGGTATCTCCGGCCGTTGGATAACGGGAAAAAAACACCACAACATGTTTATTGTTATCTTCACACTTGTGTAACGGCAGAAGTAAAGTGCATAACCATGACACCAACTCACTAAGAAGGCTGGTAGTCTCATCTAGACCCTGGGTTTAAATCAGGGGTTAATCCTACATACTCCAAGGTTTGCTGTAATGGGTGAAGAAATTAAATGGATGGGCCATTTTCTCATCTGTTATTTTTCAACTTTCAGAGTATGTTGAAAGAAAAAAGGTCCTCTCATAGGGACTTAAAAACCCTGGTTTAAACCCCAGGTCCAAAGTTAGAATCTTTTGAGAAAAACCACCAGCCTAAGAGTTTTTGTTGATGTGATTCCATCAGATTGTTAATTGAGAGTGCATGAGTCTAAAGCTGTTACAACACCTTTACCAGAGCAACCTAACATATCGTCATAACACAATCTCTCATTGAAAGGGAATTCTTTACAAATGTTGCTCAGCTCTTAATCTCTATGGCAGGTATTCTGAAGGGAGTCTAACTTTAGACTGGGGTTAAACCAGGTTTAGACCTACTGAGTGGACCGTTTAAGCGGGATATTAATATGTTTCATTCGAGGTGCACAGAGTCCCTGTTTAAATCTTAGTGGGTACTTTGAGATTTATTGAGAACTTAAAGCAATAGATAAGAATTTTTTTGAAGAGCGCCCCAATTTTTAAAAATGTGAGATTTTTTTATAACGGTTTGCATTGGCTAGTAAACTATAACCTGTGAATGGTTAAGTTCAAAAATGTCGATGTTTCGCAAACGAAGGAATTTTTTTAATTAGAATAATTGATATCGAAGATCTCCGATAATAATTCAACGGCTGCTGGAAACAGTCGAAAGAACAGCTACAACTGTTGCAGTGTTAAGAATCAATCACTGAGGTTAATATTTAACTGTGTTCATATGCATGTAACGTTTTTAGTGTTAATCGAAGCTATTACTTCATATTGTTCTTTTTTACTCTGGCACTCACATTCTTTCCTGTATTTTGACCAACTTGGTCTCATGCATCATTGACTAATAAGTGTCAATTCATATGGTATTGACCCCTATGCGACTTTAACCTAGTTCAAAGAGGTCAAGTGATTTTTTGTTTTAAACACGTTAAGTGTTAAATAACTGTTAGCCATAGCATTAATACTCTATTTAGAGTGTACCCGTTTCCAGGCCCTTATATAGTGTGTTAATTTTTATAGATTCGACACACTTTATGTGGCAAGAAACAAAAATTATTATTTTTGCCCAAGGCGCTATCATTGAACAACCACGTTCGGGATTAGCCATGATGTGCTGGGTACTCCGAACGAATTTGTTGTTTTGATCATAACTTCGAATCTTTTCTATCAGTTTGAGTTAAGAAAACATGTGGCCCTAAGTTTGCTACACATATGGCCGCTCTTTATATTAACCTTGTTCTAGGCATTGGCTTCATCGAATGTGTCCGAATTTGCCCGAATGTACCTACCTTTTTTTTAAAATGGTCACCATTTGAGTCGTCCTTTACTTTACGGTGTTCTTTTTTTTGTACTTAAACCTTTAGACCTAAATTAACAGAAGAATCGAACTAAATAAAAAACAAAGTGGAAATACTGTTTAAATTTGAATTTGATATGTACATTCATTCGGACAACACTCTAAAAGTTAAAAATTGTCGTTCGTTTCCTTTGAGAGAGAGTTTGGAATAGTTCACTTTTGCTCAATTTACATGATTTACCACATAACTCTATGCATGTTAAATTCTACCTACCAATTCTAACTTCTCACCAAAAAGATAAGGCCCGTCGAATGTATCGACAGCACCACGACCCCAAACAGAACTGGGCCCATATCGGTGATTAACGATACTTTTCACTATAATTCCCGCGCTGGATCGCGGGCTATAGATGTGGAAAAGTGAAGACAGGAGTTATTAAGGATAAAGAGCCTTGTCATAACATTTTTTCATGACAATCGACAATTAATGAAGAGTGGTTTAAAATTACGTAATATAGTTGCGATGACTTGGCATAAAATTTATGCAACTACAAGAGTTTTTGTATAAGTAAAATGATATATCAGTTTGGGATAGTTTGAATTTTTGTGCTTTTATACAAATTTATAGATGAGATCGTACAAGGTTCTATTTTTCACCTGGTTGGGCCAACATTCAGCAGTGCCTGTTAATACATCCAAAGATACTATATCTTGCATATTCGGAAATATTGACAAATTCTTGGTAGCTGACACCATTTGTGAGGTCAACTATTTAGTACTAAATGTCATTATTACACTTGAACAAGATTTAAGGAACTTTTTCATTTTTTTCGGATTTACTTTAGTTTTTATTAGGTTTCAGGTCATTGACAGTCATTAAGTTTGAGATACATATTCATAGCTTTCCGTTTTTAATACAAATTCCCCTGCGCAAGCAATTTTTGTGTTTGGAACTGTTATTTTCTCTCAATTCTTGGCTATTTAGAATGTTTTTTAATAATTCTACCATTGCACGGGGGCATACTTGGTGCCCGCACCAAGTTTTCTTGTATATCAATTGTGCTTGGAGTTACCATTTATTACCATTATACATGTAACCTGTGCACATAAAGGATCAAGGTCCGGTTCCAGTATCAGGCCTCGTAAATTTTGCCCCACCCCTTTATTCTCAGCGTTTTCCCTTTTTTCTTACAATCCCTCAATTTCCCGTGTTCCAGCATTTCGTATTCCATTACCTCACCCCCCACCACAACTCTCCTCATACTATGGTAAATAGTTGTAATTTCTTTTCATGTTGTAATACGAGTGAGAGGCAGATGAGTGGTTGCAATTGCGAAACACTTTAAGCTACAGTCCCGGGCTACAGTGCCATACGATAAAGCCCATAAATCAGTGCTCTTTTTTCTTATAATGCTTCATACTATAACGTATCGTGTCGATAGTAATCACGACACCCAAACAATTGATATACACCTAACAGGTCTAATTCCACGATTCTGCTTGGTGTTGACATCATAAACCTTTCTTCACAGTGTGCGTACCAAGTGGGGTGGGCAGGGGGGGCAGCTGCCCCCCCTGTGGGGTAATCTTGCCCCCCCTCTTGCCCCCCTGGAAACTTATTGATTTACATAGGCCATACACTAACAACACAATCATTACACTGAACTGATTTCCTTACACCAATTGTTGATCTGAAATCTCTGCATTTTCTCTTCGAGAAGTGAAATGCCCAAAATACCATTTTGAGACCCTAAAAGAGAGAATGGATTCGACCAGGGACCCCCAGGTCACACCCTGTCGACCATCACTCTTCTCAATCCGTTTTGGGCCGCCATACAAAACGACGCGGGTACATCGCAGCTCTGTGATTAGCAGCCAAATTATCTGATATATTTATACTGGACTGTTGTCGTCTCAATCGACTATCCTACTACTATACCAATCCTATCTGGATATATTACTGGATTATACTGGATTTATAACGCTCTATTTGGACGAATAAACGGCGACTTTTACACCGGCTTAGAGCTTTTATGTGTATGCTTTTTTTGCCGCCGGTGCGGTCATCTGATCTGTGTACGGAAAAAAAGGTAACAAAGGCAGCCATTGCCGCACGTGTTTGCGTGCTTTGGATGCCTTGCTTCTTGTGAGCTGTTTCTGTTTCTTGTAGTTATCATACTATCAGATAAAACAGTTCTATTGGGTTGAGTGTGTCTATTTTATTCTTATGCTTTTTTGTTTCTAATAAAATATGTGAAAAATTTCCTTCTCTGACTTGGAAAATTCTTTACCGTGTGACTTTGTTACGCGCTACGGCATCTTTGGCCTCCGCGTTGGCGGGCCGGGTTTTCCCGCGGCACGCCTTTGTTTTTATTTGTTCTTTCGTTCCGACACGCGCGCCCATCTGGCTCGCTTACCCCACGCCGCCCCGCGACCCTCTTTCTCCGTGCGTTCATTATGGGTCTTGCTTCCGCTGTCGCTCCGTTTGGTGCCGTTCTTTGCGGTGGCCTTTCAGTTTTCAATGGTTCGCCATTGAACACTGTTTCCCTTTCTATGTTTCGCTAAGGAAAGGGGAGGTGGTGTTCGGGCGCCCGTTCCCGGAGTTCCTTCCCAGGCGGCCCCGCTGCTTTGGGATCAGCCTAAGATTTTTGTAGCTTCGGCTACTTCATGTGGCGAGTTAGTAGGGCGTTTCTCCCTCGGGAGTTCCACCCGTCTACCTCGCTACCTACCGGTCTAGCCCTAGGGGCTTATCCGGTGCAGGCTAGCGCGGTCTGCTCTGCTTTTTCCCTCGGGGATTTTGCGGCTGCGGACATCCCGATATAACAGAGCATGTTAGTCGGCCGCCTCCCTCCGGGGGGCTTGACTGACTAGCGCGCCGGCGCTGGATTTCGCTGATTTAGCTCGTTGCTTGATCGGTGCAGGCTGGCGTTGTCTGCTCTGCCCTTTCCCCGTGGGATTTGGGCGGCTGCAGTCCGTCCGGTAGCAGTGTGTTGGCTATGGTGACGCCCGTGTTTTCTCGGGCCGATCCATCGTCAATAATGACCCGGCGCTCGTGGTTTTAGGAGCCTCGACTCTGAGACCGGTGCTGCCGTGGTACCGGTCTCGGGGGCTTGATTCGTCAAGCCGTGAGGTGGGTTCCTCGCGGCGCCCCGTCTCGGGGCGCCGCGGGTGTCGATTGTGCTCACTGCTCCCCGCATGGCTAGCCGCTAGGCCCCTCGGCGCCGATCTGGCCTCGTGCTGCATGTATACCAGGCCTTCACTGGCTTCACTGGGGCGCGCAGCGCTTCGCCCGGGTGGTCCCCGCTCACGCGGGGTACAGTGCGCGGTTACTGGGTGCGGTTCGTCCAGCGCTAGTCGCCGCTACGGTTCGCCGTTCGGCAGCGCCCCGCAGGGCTATCCTGCTAGCCCCGCGGGTTTAATCTGGCTCGTTCTGCATGCTTTCACCAGCCTTCACGGGCTAGGTTGGGCGTGCAGCGCTTCGCTAGGTTGGGCCCCCGCTCACGCGGGGTTCCGTGTTCGGTTACTGGTGCGGTTTGTCCAGCGCTATTCCCGTAACGGTTCAGCCGTCTCGGCACACCCCTCATTGCTAGCCTGCTGCCAGCGGGTTAATCTGGCTCGTGCTCACGCTTCTCCAGGCCTTCACGGGCTAGGTGGGCCGCACAGCGGCTTCGCCAGGTTTTGTACCCCGCTCACGCGGGGTTCCGGGTGCGGTTATCGTTCCACCCTGTGGGTGGTTCCGTTTCGGCGCCCTTGTGGGGACCTCGGGGCTTGCCTCCACGGGGGGCTCAGTGCAGGCTGCAGCATGCCCTTCCAGGCCGCGCCGCGTGCCCGTGCTTAGCCTATGACGCTATAATTCCCTCTCTTCGGCAGGTTTTATAGCTCGTGGCTCTCGGACTTTGGGGCTGCCCTCCCCGCCTTCTGGCGTGGATACCCTCCCTTTTTATAGCGTCTCACCTTCCTCAGAAGTTGTTGGGCTTGGGTGATTGGATACCATCAATCCTCTATGCCGCGTCTTCTCCCGTAGGGTCGCGCGGCAGTGGTGGCCGTTTATATCCCCGTCATCGCGTTGATTTTTTTCAGGTGGCCTTTTATCCGCCGTCGTGGCGTTTGATTTCCCGGGCTTAACCACAGCAATCTGGTCTCCTCTTACGGAGGCTGCTGCTCGGGCGTTGTTTGCCACCTTCCCTGGTGTTGACTTTCAACTCTCGGCGCCGCGACCTGTCCCCTTGGGGGATGTCGCGCCGCCTTGGCTCTTCGGGCATCCCCTTGGGGATGCTGTAGGTCTCTGTGGTTCTCTTGGGTCTGCTCAAGTCTGCTTTTTGGCGGGGCTCCCCTTCAGGGCGGCCTAGCTTGAGTGGCTTCACCCCTGGCTGCATGTCGCCTGGCCCTGGCGTGGAAGCCTATCAGCCTTGTGTGTCCCCCCCCCCGGGTTACTGCGTCCCTTCCTGACCCCCGTTGCTCTAGCTTCTGCGTGCAGGGTCCCCCATCCCGGGGATGCTCCTGCCCTGCCTGTGGTGGGCCTAGCCCGCCTCGGCCAGGGCATTGGGCGCATCCTGCCGTGCGATGGCTTGCAGCTTCGTCGAGATGCTCGGACCCTAGCCTTTATGCACTCTGCTCCCTGCTCCACTCGGCGCTTCCGTCGCTGCCTCCGTGGGCGGCTGACTTGTTGCTGCCCCGGTATCCTAGCTCCTTCGTGGTGCAAGTCCGGGCCCGTTCCGTCTGCACCATCGGGGACTGAGGCCTCTGGTCTCCTGCATTTAGGCGCTGGGTCCTTTAGGCCTTGGCTGTCCAGGCTCCTAGGCTCCTCGCTAATTAGGCTTACTGCTACCTAGCCTGGTGCCGCGCCCCCCCCTGTCTCCCCGGGGACTTGGGCTCGGGCTATGAGGCAACTTCGCTGCTCCCCTCCTGGGATCAGCGGGGCCTAGCGCCCCTTACGAGTCGGGCCTAGTGACAAGTTGCCGTCTTGGCCGTTATTCTCTGTTCCCCCTTGGGTCTAGACCTGGTTTCATCAAGGCCTTGCCTTGATACGGTTCTTTGGGTCCTTTAGCCCCTGACTTCCTGGGGAGGTCGTGGCCTATAGCCTTAGCGGTCTTTTGACTTCGCCTGGCCTATCCTTGGGGCTTTCAATCGCCTAGCTTTGCGTCTCGACTTAGACCCTTCATCTCCATTCGGGTACTGCCTGTTTTACCCACGCAGCTTTGGCTGGGGCCCTTTTCCTGGCCTGGCCTAGGCTGATGCCCTGCTGCTTGGGTATTTCATTGGCCCCCCTTCTGGGTTTATGAGGCCTATGGCGCCTGATGCCTGGTCTTGCGGGGCCCCTCCGTGGGCTTCACTGGGCCGGCCAAGGCCTTGGGTTAGGGGCTCTGTGCCCTTCTCCCTTGGCCTTACACCGCCGTATGGGGAGCCTGATCATTGCGCCTTCGCTGTTCTCCTTGCCCTCCGTCCTCACTTTTGTGCGGGCACGATACCTTCGGCCTACATGCCGGCTGGTACCCTCAGGGCCTAGCCTGCGCTGGCCGGTCTCGGGCTTTTGGTCATTCAGTCTTGACGCTGATGCCGGGTTCCCTCATTGGGCTTGGCTCCCACCCATGTGGTTTCCCCTCGCCCCCTCTGGGCTCTGTTTGTCCGGCGCGATGGTGGTTTGGCTCTGTTGCCTAACTTCCTGTGCTCCAGCCCTTACTCCTATGCCCGTGAGGTCTTTTCCTTCGCCCTTGACTCCGAGGGCCTACTGTTGGGTGTCGGTGTCTTGACCGTGGATCCTTCTCCCGTTTGTTTCGGGAGTTATGGGCTGGCTTTGACAGTTCTGCACATTCCTTTGGCTCCAAGCTGACTACCCTGGTCCCCTGTCTCCCTCGGGGGGAACCTGGACACGGGTTTTGGGTCGGCTTGAACCGATGCCCTCTTTTGGGGCTCGTCGTACTGGCTGAGCGTCCGGGCCCTTGTTCCGGCCTAGCGTTGGGGCTCGTCCGGGCCTAGGGCGGTTCCCGGGCTTCAGGCCCGGGTGTGCTCCCGTCGTCGGGGTCCTGTCTTAGGGGGTTCTCCCCCCTCCTCTCCGCGAGGATGTTCATATCTTCACTGCGGTTTTCTTTCTTTGCCACTCGCCTGCTGTCTCAACTGTGCTCCTAGAGGGATTCCCCCGTGACGGGTATTCCGTTGTTTGGTGGGTTCTCCGAAATCGCCTTCACTGGCGGCTTTCACAGTTGTTCCTGGCAGTTAGCTTGGTCTTGTCTTCCCTCCGTGTGCAACTGGATCTTGTGCTTCTCCCCTTAGTACCCCCTCGGGGTCCTGGGGGCACTTTCGGTTGCTCTGGCTCCTGTCTTTACTTTACGACCTGGAAGCTCTTGACATGGGGTCCTGTGCCCACCTCCGACTTCGGTCGTTTGGGAGCTTCTCGCTCCGGTGTGGAAATGTCTCGGGCGTAATCCCCCTTTTTGAGTCATTCCTTCCATGTTTCAAGGTCTCGAGTTTGGTTTTGACGAGTGGTTACCTCCCTTTTCTCTCGAGGCGTTGGTGATCCTTTTTTTCGGTATCTCGCCCGGTCGGGTAGCACTTCTCCGCTGGCTCTCTTCACTCTCTCCTCCATTCAGGCAGATCTTGTGTCGAAGCCCGCTTGCTGTCCACGGGCCCTCTTCTTGGTGGCAATCCTTGGGCCCGTAGCCGGTGTTCGGCTAAGTGGGCGTTCTTTGTTGCCTCCTCGATACCGTTTTTGGTCGTTTGGGTCCAGACGTTCCTCCTTTATTTTTCATTCTGCATTTCTGTCGAACATTTCTGTCCTTCGAGTACGGCTGTTGTCACGCTCTCCTGCCGACAGTCCACCACTGGTTTGGCTTCTGCTCGGGCTTCCCCGAGCGGTTAGTGAGCTCTCGCCTCGTCGCCGCTCGGGGCTCGACTCGTTTCTGCAGAGCTAGCCTCTGGGTTCTCCCTCTGGTATACTTCTCGTGGGTTACCCACTTTGTCTAACTTTTTGGGTCCAGTTTGAAACGCTGGCCGATCTTGGGAGTGCTTTGATATTATTAATTCTACATTTGCTTGCGTCTTTTTCGTTTGCCCGGTGCTGGTGCCGTGGCTTCCGGTTTTGCGGAGGTCTGCCCCTCGTATCTTTTCCTCAGTTGGTTCTGTCACCTCCGAGTCCGAGGCCGAATCTTCCCTCTCCCTGGCTGCGACAGCTGAGTTGGGACTTTTTCGCTATTTTGAGGCTTGGTTAGCTGTCTCCTTCCTCCGATGTCCTTTTGTTTGGCTCTTTCGGTCGTCCTAGCTCACCGCCCACTTTAAGGTTGTTTTGGTTTCGTCCGTCGTACGTTGCTCGTTTCCCTGACTTTCCTGTAAGGCTCTGTTCCTGACCCGAAAGCAGCTCCCTCTTGGGGATCTGAGTTTTGGTCGGCGAGCTCTTGTCGAACCCCCAATTTTCCTTTGGTGACGTCGCTCTAAGTCCCTCGCCTTTATGACTCCTTTCAGGGTCCCCTTTCCCGGCTGAATTCGCCTCAGAGATTCGTCCCTTGTAGCTTTTCTTCCGGGTCAAGGGTTTGGACTTATCTCTCAGCCCTCCACGGGGCCGGGCCTTTTTGCCTTCATGAGGAGTAAAGAAAAAAGAGAATAACAAGAGAGCAGATGAAGGTAAAGAAATCTATCCCTCCACCTTTATCTCCCCCGGTCCTCTTCCCCGTTGGTTCATCTGTTGTGTTTCTGGTTCTTCTGTCTGGCGTCCCCCCTCTCCTAGGTTTTTTGATCTGCCTTGCCGCGGAGTGCTTCTGGCCCTTTTTCTTCTAGGGGCCTACGTCGCCTTCCAGTCTCCTCAGAGTTCTCCCTTTCGCCTATTCCTTAGGCTTGGTTTTTCTTTGCGGGATTCGCGGCTCTGCTCTCCTTCTCCAAAAAAATTTTGGCTAGGGTCTTAACACTTTAAAAGTTGAGTTCCTGTTACTCACCCCTGGTGTACTCCACTTCTGAGGTGAGTTATGGGCTTCCTGACTTTTGAATCTAGATTCCATATGTGTTTGTGCTCTTGCTTTTTTGATTTCCGCCTTTGACTGCATCCGACGCCTCTCTCTGAATATCATGCTCCACCTCCGACTATGTTGCTAGTCCTGGTGTTTTGATTGAAAAATATTCATTCAATGGTGGTTAATGCATATGTTTCAGTCAACATTGGTGTAAAGGCACTCATTTCCTGTAAAATGCTTTATATTTTCAAAAACACATTATGTTTTAATAAATCAGCTAACTGAGCCTAATTTCCTTCCAATGTTGACTTCCCGCTTCCAGCCCGCCCCACAGCATGATATTGGATGTTGTGCGTCCGTGTGGGTATGGCCAAAATTGCGTAATTGGGGAAGAGTGATGGGCGACAGGGTGTACCTTGGGTCACTGGTCGAGTCCATTCTCTTTTTTCCGGGGGGCTAAAATGGTATTTTGAGGCATTTCACTTCGCATAGAAAATGCAAAATATGTGTTTCAGTCAACATTGGAAGGAATCAGCTTCAGTTAGATGATTTAAAAACATATGTGTTTTTTGAATAATTTTCAACTCTATCGGTGCGCTTGCCATCTCTCCCAGGAAATGTTTAATAAGATACATCCATGTTCTACCTGGAGAACTAGTAGTTAAATTTCTATAATAACCTCTGTTGTATTTAGAACTTATATAATATGGTTTATTTAAGAATTTGGCTAAGGGAGTATTTCCTTTCTTGTATTACTTATAGTAGACACAACTCAGATATATGGCTATTTAAGAATCTGACTGGAAATTTCCTTTCTTAGATCATTCCATAGTAGACAAGCCAGCTATAGGCTATTTTGACTCGGGCAATCGGGATTTTCTAATATTAGATTACTCATAGTAACACTCAGGCTAGGTAAATCTAGCATGGAGATTTTCTTATATGAGGATTACTCCTTAGTAGACAAAATCAGATTGGCAGGTAGAAATCTGTCAATGGGGATTTCATTACTGTGGTTAATCTCTAGTAGACAATTTATGATATGGGTTACATAAAAATCTGTCAATGGAGGTTTTCATTTGGATGGAGATAGCTCAATCGGGTATGGGCGAAGTAAGAATCAAGCAATGGGGATTTCTTCATGAGCATTACGCCACAGTAAGCCAGATATGGGCAAGGTAAGAATTAGGAATTCTTACATTGAGATTACTCTGCAGTAGGTATAACTCAGACATAGGCTATGGTTAAGAATCTAGCAATTGAGTTCTATTTTATTTATTATGATGATTGAAAAAATGCAAGTGTTGATTTAGCGTTGTACCTGTTTTCATTGCTAAATTAGCCAAGAAAATCTATCAAGTTTAACATAAAACCTTAACAAATAATCCAAACAATACAAGGTGGTACGAGTCGAAGATTTTTTTTTTTTTTAAATATATCATCCAAAGTCAATTAAGGAGATTTGAAGCATAATAATTATGAGACATTATTAGAAGCTTCTAAGTACAAATTCTAATCCATACAAGATTAGTAGAAGTATATAATAGTAAATATTAACCATGCGGTTTCTGATCAGCGCCATGTTGCAAGTGAACAAATGGCCTTCAATGAGTGGCACCGCATTACTGTACTTAGCACAGGCCAACTCAGCAGAAAATCACCGTAGATGGTTTACTTCTATAGTTACGTTGGTAGTGGGTCTGTAGGGCTCACAGTAACTACATATTTATGTAGGCAGGTACTCCTGCTTTTGGTATGTTGCATCCAGAGACAGATTCTTTGAGGGATTCCAAGGTTGTCTTGAAGATTTACATGTAGGATTTGTCACTCTTGCAGTTAAATCAGTGTTAAGTGAGGTGAGTAGGTGCAGTGAGTGAGGTGAGTAGGGGTGAGTTGAGTGAGGTGAGTGAGGGGATGGTGCAGGATGTGAATGGGAGGGAGGGGAGGGAGTGTGAGGGGAGGGGGAGGGAGGGGAAGGGGGAGGAGGGAGGGAGGGTGAGGTAGAGGGAGGGAGGGGAGGGAGGGAGGGAGGGAGGTGAGGGAGGCGAGGTTGAGTGAGGGGAGGGGAGTGAGTGAGGTGGAGTGAGTGAGGTGAGTGAGTGAGCGTGAGTGAGTGAGGTGAGGGAGTGAGGTGAGTGGGTAAGTGAGGTGGGGAGCGGGGGGTGGGGAGGTGAGTGAGTGAGGTGAGTGAGTTAGGGGAAGTGAGTGAGGGGAGTGAGTGAGTGAGGTGAGTGAGGTGAGTAAGGTGAGTGAGGTGAGTGAGTGCGGTGAGTGAGGTTGGAGAGAGGTGAGAGAGGTGAGAGAGGTGAGAGGTGAGAGAGGTGAGAGAGGTGAGTGAGTGAGGTGAAGTGAGTGAGGTGAGTGAGTGAGGTAGGTGAGTTGGTGAGGTGAGGGACACATATAAATAACATAGCCACAAAACATGAAGGGCATTAATAAGATTTAGGCCAACTTTTTTAAGTTTACCTTAACTTTAATCAACAAATGTGGCTATTTACTGAATCCATAGATTTGTACTCATTGATATTCAAACCACAAAGGTCACAGACAGTTCAAACAGGGTGGATGCCTTGGGAATAAAACTAGCGGTAATGTTTAAATGGCATTTCCCCCGTCAAACTAAATTAATAAATCCAGAGTTATTTATGATAAAATTGTTTGTTACCACATAAGAGCTGTGATTGAGATAAATCATTTCAGGTGAGTGCTAATGTATATAAAAGCTTGCAAACCATGCAAAAATATCAATTTTGAACAAATCTTAGAGCAAATTTTCAAATGGTGCCAGTTAGGTGTCTTTTATTTCTTACCAATCCTTGAGTACAGGTATATGATGTATTTATTTATTTCTCTATTAAAACTTCTTTTGCATGGGGAACCAAATTAGTGATTCAAACACTGTTCTTCAATTTGGCCCAGGGTCAAACATAATACAAAAAATAGACATCATGAAATAGCACAATAATGTAACAGAATAATATATATAAAATATACATTTCAAAAAAGTTTGCAGGACATAAAGATAACGAATAGGTGGCCACGACGCACCAAGGACTGCTGACCAGGGACATGAAAGTGGAAAGGGCCAAGGGAGCAGCCATTCAACACTGGAGCAGGGATGGGTGAAAAAGGATTTTTAACATTAAAAACCGACCAGCACGCACGAGGGTTGCCCCTACCACCCAAATTACATCCCCGCCCCAGGTTGGAGGGCAGCTCCCCTTCACCCACATGCAACCGCCCTAGCGGGCACAAAAATACGTCATAGGCCACTAAAACAATAAATCAATTAAACTTAATCCGGCCAAATAATCACTGGAACATGTTATGAAATAAAAAACAGTACTAGCATACAAAAATAACAGATGTAATGAATGAATATTGCACTTAGAGACCTAGGATAGGATTTATTAATTATTAACATAGTGATTTTGAGGTGCAAGTTTGGGGTGGGGTAAGGGAGATTTTGCATCGGAGGGAGTTGTTAAAGGAACCGCACAACCCGGGAAGCATATCCTTTGGGCACGAAACACTATTACAAGAGGAATAACAGATTACCCGGGTTTACCAGTTCTGGTCAAATGGTTGTGACTAGATATCTGTAGAAAATATTGCACAGTTGGTAAAGGGAAGGGAATAGTCAGGCTTTTGTATTACAAAAATATTGAGAGTTTATCGACGACGACAGCTAGTTTCCCCATTTTAAGTGTTGAGCAGTAACTCAGATTGGGTTACCTACGAGGGGAAGACCCCCAGACATTTATTTTGCCGGCTGGGTTGTTTTGTAGGACGTCAAGTTTAATGAGGAGAGTTTTATTGGCATTTCACCACACGACATCACAGTAGGTCAAAGTGGCGGACTTAGTAACGCTTTGTAACAAGTTAAGGAGTCTCGGGCAAATATGGTCTGAGTCTTCTGAGAGCCCATTGCTTGGGAAATTTGCGTCTGTTATTTGGAAACGTTGGGCAGGTCCAGTAAGGAAGAAATCAAGGCCAGAACCCGATATTTGAAAGTATCAAACATTTTCAATTTGAGTACCATGGATGCAAACTGCCCAGATTCAACACATCTATACGAGCAAGCTTTTGCTGCGTGGCAAGCAAAATACCCTTAGTTTTTGGACATTAAGAGGCAGAAAATTGTATTGAGGCCAACAGCCAACCCGGGGTAAGTTCGGTTTTTTTTTAGAACGTCGTTAATACCACGAACTGTTTTGCCTTACAAAGATTGCGTGTCATCAGGTAGAGGGAGTGACCTTAGAGTTTGCATGAGTAACAATGCTGGAGAGGCGATCATTTATGTAAAGAGTGGTTAAAACAGCAAAGGCCCCAGTATAGAACTTGGGGGGACACCAAAATTAACTGGGGCAGAGGTGGTGGATAAGCTTTCCCAAAGTTTGGTAATTTGCTGAAGTCCTCCGAGATATGATGCCAAAACCAGTTGAGTTCCCGGCCATTGCACCCTAAGTTATGAAGTTATTGATTAGGACACTGTGGTGGACCGTGTCCAAGGCCTTCTTTAAATCTAAAAACAATGCTCCAGTTTAAAAGGCCAGCGTTTAAAATATCAAGAAGGTAACAGTGATCAAAATGTCAGGTTTGCGTTGAGTGCTTTGACCTGAAACCCGGACTGTTTGGAGACAAAAGGTTATGTTTTGTACAAAATTATAGAGCTGCCATGTACTAATTTTTCACAAAAAATTTTCATACATGATGGATGACAGATATGGGTCTGTAGTTATTGTGCCTAAGGTGATCACCCTCTTTAAAAATTGGTTGACACCCTGATTTTTTCCATGGTGAAGGTACAACTCCAGAGGAGAGACTAATCATGAGGTAAGTTAAAGGCATGTATATCTGATCAGCACCAATCTTGAGGAGATTAGGACTTATATTGTCAAGACCAGTTGCTTTCTTGCACAGTCTATGCCCTTCAGAAGCTCAAGAACATTCATCCGCCACGATTTGTAAAGCAGGACCTACCCTCCTCTGGTATTGTCTCCTCAGTACATGGAAATTCATCATAAGTTGGTTATTGGTGGTGAAGGCATCAGCCAGATTCTGTCCTATATTGGAAAAAAATGCTTAAATGCTCAGCAATTAATTTACAATCGTTAATTATGTTTTCGCAATCTCTAAGGTGTTAAATAGAGGCTTGCTTGGAACCAGGGAGAACAGATTTAAAGGCTTCCCACAATTTATGTGAGTTTGAGCCAGCTTCCTTGATTGAGGAATTAAAAAAAATCACGCTTGAGTCTAACAAGCAAGATTGTTAGCTTTGTTTCTGAGTGTCTTTGTAAACGTCCCACTCAACCTCAGAAAGAGGAATTATGAGCCCGGGGATTTACACGTAATGGATACATTTTTGTGCATTGTCATGATTGCGGCTTAATTGACCTTCTTGGTTCTGACGAGATTACAACCTGAATTATGAAATCTTTAAATCATTTCCATGTTTAAGTAAATTCATGGATTGCAGAAGACCATATCAATCTTAAGTCGTGGCCGTAGTCACAAAAGAACAGTTGTTCTGGTTTAACCCAGTTAGGCTAGGTCATATATGTAGGACCTTTTTATAAAATGTGAAAGGGAAATGACTGAAATAGGAAAGTGGTGTTTCCCTGTACTGTACTTAACATTTTCAGCAGTAAAAATTGATATTGCAGAAAACAAAATTCAAAGGTCCTTCATGGTAAGACTTAGTCCTGGACTAAGATTTAAGCCAGGGGTAAGTTTTTGTGAGAATAATGTTGATTATCAGGAATACCTTCATTATAATGTGGGATTTGCTATATCTGCAGATTGGAGGCAACATCCCATCACAAATTCAGTGGAGGAATGCAATAGGAGGACGAGATATAGCCCAGTGTGCCAATAGTCCCTGTGCAGATATACCTTGCATGAATAATGGTGATTGCCAAGTGATAAATGATGAAACCTATCAATGCCTGTGCTCTGTAGGCTGGATGGGTTCACAGTGTGAGCAAGGTAAGCATTAACCCCTGAGGTACAACCAGCGATTTTGATTGGTTATACATAGAGTTATATGATGTATTCAGCCAATCAGAGATATGATAAGAAAAACTTAAATGTTTGTATAGTAAGAAAGGTGATAGACCTCAGGGGGTTAATTAGACCAGGCCTCCATTAGCAAAAATTTACTTGTTCTTGTATCAAGTTTTCCACATTCATTCATCGTTCACCCAAAGATACAACTTCACTTCTTTTTCCCATCTGACTCTTAAAGGTCCATGGCCCAATCGTTAATAGCCTCGTCCCCAGAAGCCCCAGATTTTACCGGAAGTGGTCGAAATTTTGGTATCAGAAGAAAGCTACTATTTTTCTCATTTACCCTGTGAAATATTAGGGCCAAACGATGTTTGGTTTGGAAGTTATGAGCGAAAATATACCCCATTTTGGTCGACCAATATTAATTTTACACAGTGCTCTATCGGGCTTACAAAATCATGTTTTTAGCTCTCACATGAAAACGGATGGAAATATCGGCGCAAAACTTTACAGATGGGGTTTTGTGGTGAAGGCCAATCTATCAAGATGAAAACTTCATATCCTTAAATCGGGCCATCCCCCTTTAAACTCAGTTGGTAGAGCATCCATCTAAAAATAAAGATACAAGTCAAATTCTGGATGGCAGTATATTTGCTTACTGGTTACCATTTCTGTGATGTGTAAGAGTAAGTAGTAAAGTCCTTCCCACACCGAATGGTGCATAGGGTAATGCCTATCTCCGTTTCCATAACCCTAAGCCATATGTCTGCCCAATACAGTGAAAGCTGTAGTAGGGGGTTAGTCATATGGTAGCTCCCCTAGTTGTTGTAAATGTTTCCAATGAATTGTTTGATGTCATATTTCAGATGCTGATATCTCAGTGCCTGCTTTTGGAACTGACTCCTTCCTATCAGGTAACTACTTCCTGATATCAACATCACAGACAACTATCAGAATGGAGCTGAGAGCAGAAAGCAATAATGGCGTCTTCTTTTGGAATTCTGACAGTAATGACTACATTGGCCTAGGACTTGTTGATGGATTTGTACATTTTACATATGATTTAGGATCAGGTAACTGATTTGTTTGAAGTAGTGAATGTAGAGGATGTAATGATAACTTGCTTTTTTAGCACATTTTCTTGTCAGAAAAGACAGTGAAGTTTTCATCTATCTGTACACAGGTCAGCTCATATGTTCTTTTACTGCAGCAACTACTGTACAATACACACTAAGCCATTTGCAACAGAGTAGTTACAGAATAGGTGTTCTAAATTACACTGGTTGTTGGATTTGTAGATTTTTGGTTTCAATAAGAGAGCTGATACATTGTCAATTGCAGCTTATACAATACTCACCTTCTGCACAATTTTGTGACTATATTGTTTCATAATCTAAAATGTAGCACTTTTAGGAGTGGCAGTGATTTTTTGTCAGGCCAAGTTGACTTCGTGAAAAGGGTCCAAAAGGTACAAATACAGGTCACTCAAAATACATATTTTGTTTTGTGTTTGTTTTTGTATTCTCATATCTGTATTTGAGAATAAGATGAATTGTATCGACATATCCTAGAACACTGAATTCTTTAAACTCTTGTGCAGTCTACAGGATTTATAACTAATTTATTTCTCAAAGTTCAGGGAGAACTTGCCATATCATTAAGATTTTTCAGTGTTCCAAAGTGTTCCTCCTTTTATATATATTTAAAATCAGTTCTGTATTTTATTGGAATCAGGGATAACTTGAACATGTGTTAATTTTATGTAAATCCCAAAATGTTTTTTTTTTCAGCCATGAAGCATATACCAGAATATTATTTTTTATGTTAATGATCATTTCTTATCCCAACAGGCCAAGCCAACATCATAAGCACACAACGTATAACTCTTGGTGTATGGCATGAAATCCGCGCTGTACGTAACAACATCAATGGTGACCTCTATATTGACGATGATATCAACCCTGTGAGTGGTCAGTCGTCTGGCAGTAGTATTGGCCTCAGTACATCAGCCTCTACGTACATTGGTGGTGTACCCACTGCTGTTACTATACCTAGTAGAGCTATCATTACAGGAGGTAATAAATAGCTTGCTTCATTATTCATTGGTTAATTGTCCCTGCCAGATTAAGTTTGGAATGGCGACTATAAAATGGGCTCAATCCATATTTCTGTCTGTATGTCTGAGAAAAATGTCCAGCCTGCTATTTCTAAAATGTTAGCCCTGTAAATCATTACACTGAGCTGATTTCCTTTACACCAATGTTAACTGAAATATATGCATTTCCCTTCTGAGAAGTGGAATGCCCCAAATTACCATAATAACACCCCTAAAAGAGAAAATGGTCTCGACCATTGACCCCAGGTCACACCCTGTCGACCTTAGCTCTTCCTCAATTCCGTTTTGGCAGCCTGACCAAACGGACGCGTGTTACCGCAGCTCTGTCATTAGCAGCCAAAATTAACTGAGATTTTGATACTGGACTAGTTGTCGTCT
This sequence comes from Ophioderma brevispina, assembly GCA_023653785.1. Lineage (NCBI taxonomy): Eukaryota > Metazoa > Echinodermata > Ophiuroidea > Amphilepidida > Ophiodermatidae > Ophioderma > Ophioderma brevispina. Next base: position 833 of record JAMKCH010085004.1, on the reverse strand, counting down.
CATACGGAATACTCCTACTAGTATACCATATACTATCTGGATATATTACTGGATTATATACTGGATTTATAGCGCTCATTGGGACGGAATAAACGGAGACTTTTACACCGTCGGAGAGCTCTTATTATGTATCCTTTTTTTGCCGCCGATGCGGTCATGTGATCTGTGTAGCGGGAAAATAAGGTAAACAAAGGCAGCCATTGACGCACGTGTTGCGGCTTTGGATGCCTTTGACTATGTGTGAGTTTTGTTATGTTTATTTGTTAGCGGGCTTGCTTGCTAACAATTATTATGGTCTGGTGTGTGTATTATTTTATTATATGCTTGTGGTATACTTAATAAAATATGTTGAAACTGTGTTTGAAAAATTTCTTTAACCGTTGGTGACTCAGTTACCGAGTTGGTTTTTGTGTCCTGACGTAGCGTACCGGGAGACCTCCACGGCACACTTGTTATTTTTCTCTACGGTTTTTATTGCGCACGCTATTCCATCTAGCAACTCACGCTCACCCCGATCATGGCGCATAATTATGTACGCTGCCCCGCATCCATTCATGAGTGGGACCCCCATCCTTGTGTGTCAATCACAGGCAATGTTCCCGCACCGACCGGTGCGCCTCTTTCTGTATTGGACTGTCGGATGTTCAATGGGCAACCATCGAACATGGGTACGCCGCTCGTGTTGCGTACACAGGGAGGGGGGGTGGTAGTCGGGCTCCGGTCGAATAGAATTCACCGCGACACCCCCAGCGACTTCCATGCCGAGACCTACCCCGCTTCCGGGGGAGCCGAAGAACCTAGTTCTTCTGGCCGAGGTCTCGGCCCTCCTGGCG
>JAMKCH010085003.1:0-57192 GCA_023653785.1 Ophioderma brevispina | reverse complement strand
TACGTTATGACCCTTATGGCTTGTGAACCTTCGCAACGCGTTGTGAAGGCTTGCAACGCGTTGTGAAGGTCGCAACGCGTTGTGAAGGCTTGCAACGCGTTGTGAATTTCCACAACGCGTTGGTAGATACTTTGCAACGCGTTGTGGGTCTAATTTTTGAAATACGTCACAGAAATTCGTCATTCTAATTGGCCGACGCCGCAACGCGTTGCTACTTTCTTGCAACGCGTTGCCGAAATGTCGCAACGCGTTGCTGAAATGTCGCAACGCGGTGCGGCAATACGTTTATGGCTTGCCATACACGTAGGCCTTTAGTAATTTAGTTGTTTAAGAAGTACATTAAAATAGGGTATTAGTTTAAGGGCAGGCTAGGAGTTTAGAGATTTGTCAAGCTTTGGTCAGGGTTGTTTTGTTGTGCAAATTTTAAATTCGGTTTTAATCACATTTTAGCCAACATTGTATTGTCCTTGTTTGTGTGAAATGTTTTGTTCAATTCTTATTTGGATCCATTTTTTGATGTTTATCTCAGAGATCAATTAAAATGAAATTTAATGTGATTGTTCCTGCTGCTCATGGCTTTGGTCATTGCCATCAGTAGCCGTGCCATTTGTGGGCTTGCTGATGGTTCTGACTGGGTCATGATTGGCAGGGCTAGTTACTTCAAAATTATTCCGTGCAATATAAATTAGAACTGATAGTAATTAAACAAGATTCGGATGTCTTTGGGAAATACAAGTTATTTTAGTGAATGTTTATTATTTGTTATGAGTAAAAATTTTCTGGGTAAATTTAATCATTTTAGGTTTCGGGGTAAAAACCAGGCACTTAATTTCCATTAACCCATATTCATGTCATATTTGCCTCCGCTCGGTCCGTGACAGTATTCCAAATATTTATGTATCCAAATTCCAGTGTCTTTCCAATTCCAAAAGCACTCAGCGACCAGTAATGTACGAAACCACTGAGGTTCCCACTCCTCAGCAATTTGCTAGAGAAGGTACCGCGGAATGAACAGGCCTAACAACACATTCGAAGTTCCTGTTATAATCCTAATGCACACTGCGACCATTAATATACTAAGCCGTTGTGTTCCCACTCCCCAGCAATTTGCCAAAGCAGGTACCGATCCCATAATATAGCCTAACTTCACACTTGAAGTCCCAATTAGATCCTTATTGGAATACATACAGATTTACAACTAGTTTAAGCAAATGCGCAATTTGCTAAAGGAACTGACCAATCCACTAGCCTAACTTAATTAAGTTACCATCCAATTTCATGTATTATATATATTGCTACAAGTTCAATTTATAGAAGGTTCAGATCCATTAAATGACTCAATTTCTTAAATTTCCCGCACAAAACAAAGATCCAACATAATCGTAAGATAAAAAAATTCCCAAAATTCTAATTACAGAATACAAAAATCCAATATGTTCAAAGAGCATGAGCAAAAATACCAATGAACCCAATAAAACCTAAATTGTGGAAATTAAAATACTTTCTACTGGTCTACCACATATCGGGGGGGGGGGGGGGGGGGGAGGGAAAATTTTATAATTGTCCACAAGCCCAGAAGGGCGACTAAACTCCCCGGTGGCAAATAGCGAAGTGACCGGAGAGCCGAGCAGCTTCCCGAAAATACAACACCCTGATTGGTTGTGGAGGTCAAAAGGGTGAACCACGATTGGTTCCCATACAATCGGTAATCAAGCTACCCAAAAGGGATCAGAAATCATTTCCTGGTGTTAAATCAGTTTATTGCGTTTTGCAATAAACTTTATGATGGCTTATGGGGATGGGGTAGAAACTGTAAACACGGTGAAAAGATCAATTTTGGTTTGTACATTGTTCAAAAATTAAAATTTGCTCCATTTTTAAGTGTGAGGCAAATCTATTACGTGCTTGTTTATTATATAAAATGGCAAACAATGTCAAAGGCTAATGGATTCAATTGACCTGTGACCTATTTTGTTGGATAACGTGAAAACTAAGCATAACAGATAAGGCAAACTATTCCCTATATCTAGAGAAACAATTTGCACCGCATAATTACCTGAATCAAAACACCTTTTAACTTTTGACCCATGTACACACCAAAACTGACTTTTCCACCATCTTTAGAGTTTCACCCCATAACTCCGAAACTATAAAAGCCATATAGTGTAAACTATACCTTTTTAGAATCATTGTAATCAGATAAAGCGTGTCATGTACTTTTCAACACGATTAGAGCATTTTAAAATTTTGACCCCTGTGTAACCTTGAAATCCAGCATGGGGGCCATAAAGGGGCAAGTACGTCCATCAATTGTATGGATAATCAATGCCTCATACTTGTGTGTAAAAAATCACAATTTTATCCAGAAGCGCACACTCTTTCACTATATACGGTCCCCTGCTATGTGCTTAATTTCGTTAAACACATCTAGGCATATCAGGCAAATATTAATTATACTGGTATGGATAGAATCGACAACTGGAAAGATTCGACACAACAATCGTGGCGTAGACTAATTCCGTAATGTATTTTCGATTTTTACTCATGCTCAATAACTCTCAATTCTCATATCCATAGTGATAGTGGATAAAGGACATGGTATTCCGACAAAACAGCTCTAAACTTGATAAAAGGTTTGACTTTGCGGCTATGGCAAGCTAAAAAGTTAGCAACGCGTTGCTTTCAGAAAGCAACACGTTGCTTAGCCAGCCAATCATAAAAGTAGAAAAGCAACGCGTTGCTTTTATTAGCAACGCGATGCTTGTTCTCCTTTCTGATTGATGGCTTAGCAATGCATTACTTCTTTTTCCCGGCTGATTGGTTAGATTGCTTTTACTCCTTTTTGATTGGCTGGCTTAGCAAAGTTAGCAACGTGTTGCTTTTCACCTTCCTGATTGGTTGGCTAAGTAACGCTTTGCTTTCATCGCAACGCGTTGCTTTAATTAGCAAACTTTATACCTTTTCTGATTGGTTTTCTAAGCAACACAACGCGTTGCTAATGAAAAGCAATGTGTTGCTTTTATTATTAAAATTATGAAACCATGTAAATTGGTGGATATCTGGAGAAAAATGGCCTAATAGAAAACAATTTACATGGCACCAATTCTCACTAAATTTACACTCAAGGTTGGACTACTGATTGATACAAAAACATCTAATAAGTAAGGTTGGGACTACAGATATAAGACCGTCCATAAAATCTGATCATAATGCTGTATACCTAAGTCTTAAGGTTGGTCCACTTAAAATGATCCTGGTTATTGGAAGTTCAACTCTTCGCTTTTTGAATGACAGAACTTGCAATTAAAACTAACAAATATATTGAAGATGTATTAAAGAATGTACACACGTCAATTGTCCAACACTTGATAACATGTTAAAAACAGAATGAAGAGACATTTTCTGTAAAAATCGACCGAATTGGAAACAAGTTGGCAGACCTTAAAAGGATTTCTTCAAAGTTCGGTATGAATAGGTTCTTATATCGGTACTTAAATTTTGACACTTATTTCACCTCTCACCCCTTGTTGCCATGGCACACCCCAATGACAGATTTTTCACATTTATTGCCACCTTTTGCAGGTTTTCGAACCTTAAAAAGACAAAATTTGATGTAATGCCACGTAATTACTAAGAAAATTACAAGAATTCACTCAGTACATACAAATGATACTGATTTTTCTTAAAAAACAAACCAGAAACATTGCAGGATGTTTCATTTGGAAGACTACCATATTTAAAACGGGGGTGTTTTAGCCAATATTATTGTTGTAAAAAAATCACGTCATTCCGATTTGAAATAAACTCTCAGGTAAACTTCCCGGGCAGTAAATTTTTTCAGGGTAGACACAGAAAGTGGTGGTACTTGTGTAGAACTTAACATAAGTTTTGGGGCTTGTCGTATATTGACGTAGTGTTGCCAGAAAGTTGTACTTTTCCATTAAAATGAAATCTAAGGCGTGACAAAATAATGCATTTTTCTAAATTTAAGGTTCACATAGTTAACCTTTGAGCCTTATTTTTGTTCTTTGTACTTGTAGCAGCATGATAAGGTCAACATGGTACCGTTAACCAACCCCCACTCCATTCACAGGTCCTAGCCTGCCCCCCATACCTCTAACTACAAAGCATCGGTGAAATTAAACCCAGCAATATTTCATTATGGGATATCCTCTACCATGGCAACCCTCACCTGTCCCACACCAACCCTGCCCCAGGATTCTCCCACCACCCACCCAACCCCACTCAAGCCCCACCAATCCTTTACACCCTTACCCCCCCCCCAAAAAAAAATCCCCAAAATACCTACCTTAGGGAAGTTTTCAATGCCCATGGATGGTGATGCTTATGTTTTGAAATCATGCTACATTGACTCTAACAAATAATGTGATAGGCCAAGTTTTCACCCACCCACCTGCCCACCCACTCAAGCACGCCTATCCTTAACCCCTACCCCCACTCCATCAAAAAGTTCCCCATCATACCTATAGCTAGGTAAATTGACATTTTTTCAATAACATATGAATTGGTGATGCTTAGGTTATGACAAGCTCAGAGAAAATCAACCTCATAAATGATGTGGTAGACGCCCAATTTCTCACGAACCCAGCCCACTCAAATCTCGCCCAAAAATACTTACCTGGGAAATTGGACAAGTATTCAATAACATATGATTGTGATGTCTAGGTTTTGACATGCTCAGGAGAACACTGACCTCTTCTGACTCACCCACCCTGGCCACCCACCATTCAAACCCCACCCATTCTTATCCTTATTGGATGTAGCTAGTTTTTCAATTTCAAAAACCAGATTATTGATTCGAAATAAAACTAGTTTAACCTGTTTTGATCGAAAAACTGGGTTTACTTTATTTGAAAAAAAAAACAGTTTTTTATAGTTTACTAATTCATGAAAACATTGTTTTCAGGATTCTTGATAACGTAGTTTTATCGGTCAAAAACCTGCTTTTTTCACGGGAGATTTGAAATGCAAATGGGGAAATGTAAAGGGACAAAATGTATACAAATGGTTATTTATGTAATTTTGCTTGTAAGTAGGGACAGAGCAAGAGTGTTTCAAAGTGTAGGAAGCTCGAATGGGGCGGGTGGTTTCTCAGCTTTTTTATGGGTACTCTTTCACAGGGGAGGGCACTCTGACATTTCAACTGTAAAAGAACTATATAGTGAACTATTTGTACATGAACTGAAAGGCAGGCTTGCTAAATGCTTGTATTTACAAGTCCGTTCAAACAAACACCAGCGCATTTTGTTCGTGCAATTTTTGCGACCATTGAAGGTCTGGTTCTAATTCAAATCTACCACACTTAGAATGGCGATCCTTCTGATATTCCATGAGACACCATCCAAGAGACGCCATGTATGTGAGCTGTAACTTCTAATCAGCTGAATGATTTTCCAAAAATGAAGATAAGTTATAAATAACATTGGACTACAAATTCAAGTGCAAGGTCCGTTGTGAAAACGAACATTTCGGGAAGATTGCTCATGTCAGGTAGCTACCGACCTCTCTAAAAACTATTTTTGCAGGTTACGCCAAGCTCTGAATAATATTTAAACAATCTTATAAGTCACCTTCAGACTTAAAATATAAAGGGCGAAAAAAAACCCATTAGTTTATGAAGTTTAAAATATCTGAGAATATGGTTTTTGTGGCGCCTGAACTAATGTTCTTGAGGCACATACTAGTCCCAATTTCTGTGTGTCCGTATGTGTGTCCGTATGACTCGGTTAACACTTTTTTAAAATGCTCTGCGGGCTAAACGCTATCCCGATTTACTTCAAACTTTATAGGATGATAGAGCGAGGTGCCGCAATATTATATGTACCTTTTGGTCTTGCATTATTTGCATATTCATGAATTTTATTAGCTTATTTGCATCTTTTCAGACATTTCGGTTACCTTTTTTGAAATGCTCTGCTGGCTAAACCTCCATCCCGGATTTACTTTCACATCTTGGTAGGGTGATAGAGTGAGTTGCCGTAATATTATGTGTAGCTTTTGCAGCATTTTTGCATTTCATGAATATTAATAGCTTATTTTGGCTGGTCAAAATGATAAGGGTTCGTAAGGCGTATAATGATGTGTACTTGGTGGAAGGAGCGGGTCCACTAGTTCTCGACCTGATTAGATGTTGGGCATATTTCGCAAATTATGCAAATAGCTCACTAATATGCAAAATTCAAGACGTAATCGCTATATTTTTGAAAGCGGTCATGGATATGCACAATTCCTTCACTGCACAAACCATTATGGTGCGCTCTCATTTGCAGTTCCTGATCATGCGGCTTAGGTATGCAAATTACTAATTAAATATGCATAATTGCTGTATCGCTAAATGGTACTCGGATATGTCCAAAATTCCTTTGTCTACGTGAACACTATACCTCTTGTGTGTGAATCATATGGAGGGTGAAGGGTTGGGGATGTTGGGGAGGGGTCGGGAAGGGGGTTAGTGTCGAGTGTTAGTGTCGAGTGGGGTGCGTTGGGAGGGGTCTGGTTGTGTGGGCGTCTGGGTGGGGTCGAGGTATGGTGCGTCGGGGACGGGTGGGGCGTTTGTCGAGGGGAAGGGTGCTCTCATGTGACCTTGGTGACTTTGTGTGACCTTGTGACCACCATGCGACCGTGTACCTCATGTGACCATGGTGCGCTCATGTGACCATGTGACGCTCATGTGACCATGGTGACCTTGTGACCTGTGACCCTTGACCTCGTTAACCCCTGTTACCTTGGTGACCTCATGTGACCATGCGTGACCTCATGTGACCATGGACTGTGACCTGGGTGACATCAGGTGACCTTGGTGACCTTTGTGACCTGTGACCCTGTAGACCTCGGTGAACCAATGTGACTTGTGACTCATGTGACCCGATTGACCTTGTGGACACAGGTGACCTTGTCGACCCCATGTGATCTTGGTGACCGCATGTGACCTGGTGACCTCATGTCATCTTTGGACCCCATTCAAACTGCACGGCAGAGCACAAGCGGTCCAAAGAACCACGATGTTTTTTTTTTAAAAACATAGTGTTCGCCATGCGTATTCTGGCAACACTTTACAAATAGGTGTAAAAACCCTTTTAGTAAGATAAAGATTTTATCATGAGTTTTCCATTGCCTCTTTGTCTCTGTAGAGCTGATATTACAAAATTGGTGGTAAAGGTGCTATTTTTAAGTACGGCATGCTATGTAGAATTCCTGACTTATTAAAAAAGTCATTTTCATGTAACTCCACAATTCTGCAAAACACCCCTACTTTGGATATGGTATCTTCCCAAACCAACCGGCTGTAACTCGGTTTGAATCATATGAGAAGTTTAAAGATAGTTAAGATATACTACACCGTGTGTTGTTAATCATTTTTTCATTCGATGGGTGGCCATTCAGTTCAGCATTTGCAGGTCTCAAAGGGTGACATTTGGAATTATAGAAAAAAAGTGTTTTGGTCGTAACCTGGCACCATGGTCGAGGAGTAAATAATTGTCATATTTGGTTACTTTGATCAAAGACCCTTCCCTTTGAAAATTGAAGGAAATCTATTTTTTTTAGTCTGGCACCCTTGGGTCATTTTTACAGAAAATGTCTCTTAAGGAATTTAAAACGGGTACGCAATCAAAAGCGATGTAAAAGAGATATTGGCCGTATTCTCAAAGCAGTTAAGTTAATCCAGGGTTACAGGGTTTAACCCACGATCGTGGGTTAAACTTCCTTTATCCTCTATGGGATATTTAACCAGGGTAAATTAACACTGGTTATGTTAACACGCGTTATGTGAATACCTCCATTATCTTTGAATTAGAAAAAGATGTAAACACTTTAGAAAAACTAATTTCGCGGTTCTCGCTTTCGCGCTCGCTATTTCAAAGAATATAAGCTGTGGCCGCTCATGACCTTTGACCTTGGCCCATTGAAACCTTTGCCTCATCAACATATGAGGGACCCATGGTGCCCCAATGACAGAAGTTTGGTTCCAATTGAAATTCACTTTTTCAATTATGTCAATTTTTTTTAAAACATTAAATTTTAGATGACACACACATCCACACATACACCAATATACCACATACACACGCCCAACGGATTGCAAAGTGGGCTGCCAGCTATAGCTTGCGGCCCCAAAATTGAAGGGGGAGTCAAATCTTAAAACCTCATATAATCAAAACAGTCTGGGAAATTATTAAAGAAATGAACCAAAGGTGCAATTATTAGATCTCGAGTAAAATGGCATGAAGAATGAGAGACAAATTCAAAGTATTTTATGGGATTAGAGAAAAATAACAACGTTAAAATTCAATCGTAGAACTCAAATCAAATAAGGGAAAACGAATTACAAACTGTTGATTATTATTCTAAGCTCTACACCTCCAAAAACATCAATATAAACAATGTCAATAGCTATGTTAGCAATACAGAAGCATGTTAACTAAATGATGAGAATGTTTTACAAATGTTTTATGCGAGGGTCTATTGACCATGGATGAGTGTACCAAAGTAGTTCACCAATTCCAAAGATAATAAGTCTCCTGGCTGTGATGGCTTAACGCCAGAATTCTATAAAACATTTTGAGATGTTGTCATTGAAGACCCGTCTGGTAAGGTCCGAACGTGCCGGTATAGTTAGTGTACGCGGGCAGACGGATAGCGTGTTGTTCCAGCCCGGTTAATGCTTTGAATTATAATTGCTTATCCCTATTGAGCAGTTCCTAGCGACTCGAGCTTTGGATATCGCCGGAGATAGCCTGCGTGAGCTAACGGGGGAAGATGTGTACCAGGCTTGGATACGGTTATGTTTAGCATAGACGTAGTACCGGTAGTTGTGGTGCGCGGCCTATCTACCACAGCCGGTTGACTCAGCCTGCTGTGGCTCCGAAACGATACCGTTTTTTGTGTTTGAGATGCAAGTACAACGTAACACCTGTCTACTATTGTCTACTGATGTGAATTGAATTACGTAACTGTATTGAAGTCTACATAGTAATTGACGCACATAGCCATTGTTGCTGAGAGCGCCATTCAATCTAATCAACCAACCAACCTCATTGAAGACCCTGTTATTGATTCACTAAATGAGTTTTTTGACGGGGGAAATGTCCTTCTCACAAAGACGAGTCATTATTAAATTACTTCATAAGAATGGTGAGAAAAATAATCTGTGACAAATTTAGACCCATAACCTTGTTAAATTATGATTATAAAATATAGCTGTCCTTTCAAATAGAGTTCAAAGAGTCATCAAGGATATTATTAGCGAAGATCAATGCGGGTACATTAAGGGTCGCTTTATTGGTAAAAACATTAGACTCATTGAAGACGTATTTAACTTTGTAATGAACATGGAAATGATGCTGCCATTCTCTTTATAGATTTCCATAAGGCTTTCGATTCCATTGAGTTGACATTCTTAGTGAAATGTCTTGAAAAGTTGGATTTGGAGATACTTTTATAAAGTGGGTGAAAACCATTCATAATAATATCAATAGTATAGCAATTAATGGATGGTTATCTAAGTCTTTTGATATTAATCGAGGTATAAGACAAGGTTGTCCCTTATCTTGTTTCACTCTGTCAAGAGTACCAGCTAAGGCCAGCTCAGGCAAGATTCCCCCAACCAAGCAGCCGTCTATGGACCTGGATGCACCCAAATGGTTCCAAATCCCAGCTGGACCACATTATAGTCAATGGCAAATGGGTGAATTCTCTCCGTACTGCAGAGCCTACAACACTGTGGAGCTTGATTCTGATCACAGAATACTCAGCATCCGTCTCAAAGCCAGCCTTAGAACATCCAAAGGTAAAGCCTGTAGAAGACCAAAGTTTGACTGAAAGAAGCTACAAAATCCTTCTTCAAAACACCAATTTCAGATCGAACTTTCCAATAGGTTTCAGATCCTTCAAGAACTGGACTCATCTGTGTCTATCACTGAACGGTACAATCTAATTGAGGAAGCCGTTGAAGCAGCAGCCAAAGAAGTGGTTGGCAAATGCAGCCCCTGTGGAATGCCTAGCTGGGTGTCTGAGAAAACCTTACGGCTGAGACAGGAGCGAAACAAGGCAAAGAAGAAATCCCTCATTGATAGAACCAACCATTCAAAGAATGCATGGCGGAATCTCAATGTAAGGCTGAATGAATCATATAAATCTGAAGAACTGGCCAAACTCAACAAACAGATGGATGACTTGAAAGTTGCGGATAGAGGGTGAATGTAATACAATGTGGAAAATTATTCACGAAATCTCTGGTCAGGATAGAAGAGTCTCCACAAGTGATTGGGTACAGCCCCATCAATGAAAAAAACTTCTTGCTGAGTGGCGGCAATACTTAAGCTCTCTACTCAACAACGATAATGGTCTACCAACATCTGAACTACCTTCTCCTGCTGATCAGGACCTTCCTATCATCCCTTCCACCATCCCTCGAAGAAACCAGAAAGGCAATTCAAGGAATGAAAAACAACAGGGCAGCTGGAGTGGACAGTGCAATAACATGAAGCCACTCCCAGAGTGGTGGGGAGGTAATGTTGCAGGTCATCCACAAGTTGTGCGTTGAAGTTTTCACCACTCTTACACCCCCCGACCAGTGGATCACTAACATCATTGTTCCTTTGCCTAAGAACGGAGACCTCAGCTGCATGAATAATTACAGAGGAATTACCTTGATGTCAGTGGCAGCAAAAGTCTACAACAAAATCCTGTTAACAAGAATACGAGAGCATGTTGATCCTATACTAAGATCCAACCAAGCTGGTTTTCGCACAGTTAGAAGCTGTGCACAGCAGGTTCACATCCTAAGGATAATCATGGAGGCCTTTCAGAGTTATCAACTCACACTCACCATCACCTTCATTGATTTTAAGAAAGCCTTTGACTTGATCAACAGGAAGGTCATGTTCTCGAGTTCGGTCGGCACTATGGTATCCCAGACAAGGTTGGTAAAAGCCATAGGCGTCCTCTACAGCAATTTCAAAAGCGCTGTTATGGTAGATGGAAATATCTCGGAGCCTTTCCTCGTTTCAACAGGGGTACTGCAGAGAGATGTATTAGCTCCCTTTATTTTCATTGTGCTGATAGACTACTTGCTGCAAAGGCAACTGAAGATACAGATTCCGGATTGATGACACATCCACGTCAGTCCAGGAGGCATCCAGCCAAAGTCTTAAACGACCTAGATTGTGCTGACGATATCGCCCTACTGGAGTCTTCAATCCCTAGAGCTCAGGCACAGTTATCAAGAACAGCAGCTGCAGCTGAAGAATTGGGCCTTATCATCAGTGTGCAAAAAGACAGAGTACATGACTACCAACTGCAACCACTTCCACTGCTTAAAGTTTATGGCGAGTGCATCAACCATGTCTCCGACTTTAAATATCTTGGTTGTATGATGGCTTTCCAGTTCTAAAGACCTTAACAGACGAAAAGCCCTTGCCTGGTCAGTATTTTGGAAGTTGGAGCGCGTATTGAGAAGTCAAGGATACCAATTGAAATGAAAGTACGCCTCTTCAACACAACCTGCGTGACAGTATTTTTGTATGGCTGCGAAACTTGGGTGCTGACAAACAATTTGGAGAGTAAGGTCAATTCTTTCGCAACATGTTGCTACAGAATCATGCTGAACGTCAAGCGCATTGATCGTGTCCCAATGCCAAAATCTATGCTGATACAGGTACGGAGCCTCTGATAAACCGAGTAAGACTGAGACAGCTTACTTTTCTTGGTAATATTCTAAGGATGCCAGAGGGAGAGCTTAGTAGGTTATATGCTTTCTAAACACCACCGCCAGGCAAGAGGAAGCCAGGCCGACAGAGAATATCGTATCTCTCCTACATCCAAAAGCTCTTGGGGGATACAACAACAGTTGCAAACAAAGGCTATCTCCAACTTGGCCCAAAACAGAAGTGACTGGAGGAAACTTGCGATCGCCTGCTGCGCAGTCGACTGATGATGATGATGATGATGATGTCCCTTATCTGCACTTTTGTTCATTATTGCGGCGGATCAGGTATTTGAATAAAAAAAAAAAAACCAACCAAAATATTAGAAGCTATATGGTCAATAATAATCTAGAATTAGAGATCAAAATTGCGCAAATGGCTGATGATACCACCATTTTTGTTGATAATATGTCATCTGTTCATCATGTGCTAAATGAAATTGACAGATTTAGCGCTGTATCTGGAATCACAATAAATAAAACAAAAACAGAAGGTGTCTATCTAGGCAATGATACATTACGTATTAACCATAACAATGCAATCAAGTGGACAAATGACCTGTTAAAAGCCTTGGAATATATTTCGGTAAAAATCGTCGTCAAATTGAACATTTGAATGGAGTCCGAAATTAACCAAACTACCAAAACGTTTTAAACCGTTGGAAAACAAGGAAATTAACGTACTATGGAAGAATTGCCATAATAAAAACTATTGGTATTTTACAATTATATACATGCAGCATGTATTAAAATACCCGTATACGTTATTAAAAAGGTAAATGAACTGATTCACAATTTTTTGTGGGGTTCTAGCAGAGAAAAAGTAAAAAGAAGTGTAGTTTCAAAACAAATTAGCTGTACCTCTTTGAGTTGGAAAGATAAAAATAGCAACGCGTTGCTAATGAAAGTTCCATTTTCATCCAGTACTACATAGTTAGTGTGCATTTTCCATCTTTAATCGCATGTTGTCGACGAAAGGAGCATCACACATGTATCATAAGAGGAAGAATCACCTTTAATAGATAACTGTGTTTAAGTAATATGTTTTATATTTGTTTGCATGTTTTGAGTGTTTAGCAATTAATGACACACTCCCGTTGGTTGAGGATTAATTCCAAAGATTTTGAAATCAAATGAGAGCCATTACTATGATACACAAGAGAGATCTTGTCCTGTTGTTGGGTATAGTCTTAAGTCCATATTGATGTGGTTATCCTCAATTCTTTTAGGAACAACTGTCAGAAAAAAAATTTTTAAATTAATTAGGCATCATCCATAACTCTCACCACAACACCCTTCACCTAAATTAATCATCCTTGCGCAATATCGAGGAGTAATTCCGTATTCATCGCCAAATCATCGGATGTTCTATTGGTTAAATATTCTTGTGGAGAAACAATCCTCACCTTTTACTATTAAGTAAGTTGAGAAGTTGTGGAAGAAGTTAGATTTGATTAGATGAGATTAGAGAGTACCTCCGAGAGTGTGCATACAACTTTATAAGACTTAAGCTCCAGTTTACACGGGCATTTCGTGCTGCCCATTTCTGTCCAGAGATCTCAGAGATATGCACGGAACAAATGCACGTGTAAACTGAAAATGCATGGGGTCATTATTGGGTCTGAATTTTCGTGCATGCATTGAGAACAGTTCTAATTTCAATGCATAGATTTGATGTTCCCAAAGGGAGACAATAAAAATTTGGACCCATGGTATCCATAGAAAAAGTGGCAACGGAGTTCTTTACACCGGGCTCCATAGACGATAACGGAATACAAGCGTGAAACTACTGCTGCGTAAAGAGTCACTGAATCGAGTGCGCTATTTCACCTTTGTTCCCGGACAATGAGTACGCCGGACGATAATTACTTTAGTAACCATTGTCCGGCGTACTTCAGAGTCCGGGAACAATGGTGAACAATAGGCTACGACTTTGTTGAACTCTTTTTTTTAAAAAAAAATTAGTTTCACGCTTTATTCGTTTCGTCTAAGGAAAGCCCCGGCCTATGGTTCCCCAACCGGACAGATATCTGCTTTCACACCGGTGTAGAAGTAACCTTGTCCGGCGTACTCATAGTTCCTGGGAACAATGGTGCCAATAGGGCAATCGAGTCACGTGACTCTTTCTGCAACAATTGGTTTCACGCTTTTAATTTTCCGTTTGCATCTGATACAGAATTATTCCATATTTTTTAATTTTCCATCTTTTGATAACCATATTTTGTTGTCTACTATCTTCTGATACTGTGTAGCCTCGATATCAGTGTGCACATCATGAGGATTTTTGTTGACCTTTGCAGCTTGGATCTTGTCACCATTATCCGTCACTGAAGTAATTGACGTGATCTTAAATGGAATTATCTGCACTACCTATTACTTTCTATTCAAGGAGTGCCTACTTCTACACATGATGTGAAAACATAACAAACTTTCTATTATTACCCAGTGCACTGTTCACAAAATCAGCTCCATGGAATTTCCAAGTAAAAGACCAGAAGAGGACAAGAAAAAGCTGAAATTATCTTGTGATCCGTTTCAAACCAACAAGGCCCTTATTGTGTTTTCTTTGAATTCCAATCTGCAAAGAACAAAGCGATCCAAGGGAATCATCGCTGACCTTGATTCTTGAGTACAATATGGACATACTTGCTCTCACTGAAACATGGTTTGCTGATGATGCCAGTGCTGACTTTTACCTTAATTTTCTCACTCCACCCTGCTTGATGTCTTCATGTTCCACCGTGTTCATGGTGACCTCATGGTGGGCTCGTGGTTATCTTCAAGAAAAATCTCACCATTGTGTCCAAATCTGACAATCGTAACAGCAACATCTCTCTTTGAGCATTGTGAGGTTTTTTCCCTCCCTGGAACAAAGTGTTTCACACTGGTTGTAATGTACAAGGCCACATCAAAGCGCTGTCTTCTTTGATTGAGTTTGAACAAGGTGTTGCAAGACTACATCATTGCTAAGGGAAGTCTCCTTGTAGTTGGTGACTTGAATTTTCATCTGCTATTTCTACTGACTGCTTACACCCGGAATTTCATGATCTCCATGTATTCCTTGGTTTTGCAGAGTTGTTTGAAGGTCCCCACTCAAGCGTGGACGGGCATACTCCGCTGTTGTGATTTCCACGTGAAGCGGACAATGTTATTACAGATGTCAATGTCTTGGATCTTATATCTGATCCCATCTTAGATACACACCTGTAAGCTTAGTATGACTAAGCCTCCTCAGTTGTGAAACTATTTCATCTAGGAAAATATCGTTTCTTTGATGAACATGCATTCAAGGAGGACATTGATTTCATCGTATCCTGGAGTCGGCTCGTGCTGATAATGTTGCTGACCCGCGTGTTTTGGTCAGTATAATGTGTCCGGTACAACTTCTTGATAAGCATGCACCACCTGTTACTAAATTTGTGCTTCTTCCTAAGGCAACGTGGTTCATCTCTGCACCAGGCTCAGCCATAATCGCCCAAAGCTGAAAGAAAGTGGATTGCTACAAATTCACCTCAGGATTTCAGAAATTCAAGGAAATCCAAGAATGTTTATCATATTGAGTTGTATCTCACCAAATGTACTTTCTTAAACAAGAAGATTCTTGATTGTGGAAATGACTTTAAGTCGATGTTCCGAATCATCAATGAAATCCTTCAGAACAGAAGCCTTCTACGTTACCCGACTATGATGGTGCCGTTGAACTAGCTATCGCTTTTTGCATCTTATTTTGCAAATAAAAGCAAAGTCATCAGGGATGACCTTACTGTGACTCACCATGGGTTGATACTCCTCCTTCAGCTCCTGTTTCCCCTCCTGGAATGCTTTCCACACTGGTCAGTTAAAACGAAGTCACTGACATATAACTGGCTGCACCTAGTCCATCTGCATCTTGACCCCAGTTCCATCATGGTTGATCAAGAAGTTGTTTATGTTTCTTCTGCCATCCATCACTGCTGCTGTGAATACCTTCCCTTCGGAAAGGTGAAGTGTTCCTGTGCCCTTAAGGAGGCGTATGACACCTTTGCTCAAAAGCCTACTTTTGGGACCACCACCTACCGAAGAATTGCCGGCCTGTCAGTAATCTGCCATTTCTATCAAATGTGTTTGAACGTGTTGTCGCCAAGCAGTTGACCAACTACATGACTGAAAACAATCTCCATGAACTACTCCAGTCTGCTTACAACAATTCCACAGGTACTGATACAGCCCTGCTCAAGTTCCTACTGACATCATGTTGGGGCCATGGAGAAGAACAAGGTTTACTATCCGTTCTTCCTTCTTGAGCTCGTAGTGCATTCGACACTATAACCATCTTGGTTTGTTGAAGCGACTTGAAGATCTGCTTGGTGTACATGATGTTCCTCCTGACATGGTAAATCTACCTACTTGGAGATCTCAGCGTGTGCTCATCGATGGCAAATTTTCGTCCACTCAGCTTCTGCTTTTCGGAGTACCATCGGGATCGGTGCTCGGTCCTATACTATTTGTCATTTATATTCTTCCTCTCGGACATATCATCAGAAAGTATGGGATGTAGTTTTCATATATATGCTGACACACACAAGTGTATGTGTCTGTGTGGCCAACGTCTGAAGAAGGCGTTAAACCTGCTGTCTCCAAGCTTGAAGACTGATCAATGAAATACAGACGGATGTCACGAACTTTTTGAACCAATGCTGAAAAGACTCGGGTTCTGGGGTTCTGTGTCAGGGCCCAGCTTGCCAAATTTAACCTGTCTTCTGTTTCTGTTGCCGGAGTTGACATCACTGTCCAGCCTAACCCATGGAGAAATCTTGGGGTGATTTTTGATGCTGCGATGTCATGCAGCGCAATTTGCAAGCATGATAAAATCAGCGAACTTTCAACTTAACAAAATCAGTAAAGCTCGCAAAATCTCACCCAAGAGCACCAAGACTGCGTGTTCATAACCCTTGTTCCTTTCCCGATGGACTTTGCAACAGCCTCCTAGTGGCATCAACACTCTCTGTTAAAGTATACCATAATGTCCAAGAAACTTCTGCAAGGTTTATCACCAATAAGCGTAAATATGACTCCATCACACTGAACTCATTGACCTTCCCTGGCTGCCCAGTAAGATACCGCTTCAATTCAAAGTTCTGGTACTGGTTTACAAAGCAACTTCACACACACCAAGCTATATATCTGACATGCTTCATCTGCACCAGGTTCTGCGATGTCTGCGTTCCTCCACCTCATCGACGCGGCTTGTTGAACTTAGAACTCATAGAATTCTTTCGCTGACCGGTCTTGTTTTCTTGTGCCGGTCCAAATTTTGGAACATTCATTTTTTTTTCCAAATGACATCAAAAATGTTGCATCCCCCAGAACCTCATTCACGAAACTTCTCAAATTCCCATCTCATTTTCAATCGCTTATCAGAAGTGACTTTTTTCCTTGTTATCATATACGGTTTTGTGTTTTTCAGCGCCTTAAGAAAAATTTTTGGATTTTGGTCGTATATAAATTATAAGTGATTAATTGATTGATGGATTGATGATTGATTTATTGATCGTCTATGGAGCCTGGGCTGTTGGGAAAAGAGCTATACTTGCCACACGAGACTTCTGTTATACATAGGAGGCAAGAGCTGTAATTCTGAAAGATGTACCCATTGTTTGGAACAAATAGGAGACAATGAAAGATGTGTCACCAAACACTTGCTGTATCTCAAGACAAAAAGAGAAAATCAATTATAGGCCTACGCAGTTAACCAGGAGTGCAATGGTTTTGGGGTGTATAATAATTACAATAGGGCTGTTTTTGGATTTATTAGAGTTGTATCGGTGCGCATGTCCTCAGAGCGCATAGCTCTGTAGCCATGGGGGGTATGTTCAAGGGTATTATGTTTGGATCACATGACGAAATATAACCCCAGACCCGAAGATTCTCCCGAACGGCGGCCCGTCCGTCGTACCCAAAAATCTAGGTGCCAAAAGTATTATAATGACATACGCCACTGCATTAAACATAGTTGTGGGCAACCACCAATTTGGTTACGTATCGTCGTATTGGAAAGTCCTTATGGCATATTTATGAGACACGCGGAGTATTTTACGTTCAGTCACACTTAGTGAGTGTGAAAACAACAACAACAATGATGCACATGTATCTCACGACTCAAATATCTTCTTTCTAAGCCAAAATTAACA
This sequence comes from Ophioderma brevispina, assembly GCA_023653785.1. Lineage (NCBI taxonomy): Eukaryota > Metazoa > Echinodermata > Ophiuroidea > Amphilepidida > Ophiodermatidae > Ophioderma > Ophioderma brevispina. Next base: position 39,297 of record JAMKCH010085003.1, on the reverse strand, counting down.
GTGGTCATTGGGAGACTTTTTGTTCATCAGGGATGCAGGAATCTTTTAGAAGCATAGTTTCTTCAATCGATTGGTTTTCGCATAAGTATTGCAGGGAAGAAAAATCGGCCCGCCGCCGATCCGATCGACAATGGAACACTGGGGAATGCAAACACTGGTAAACAATCGAGTGACGCAGAGATTTTTATATGCGTGTGATTGAGCCTCTCAAACAGTGGAGAAACGCGAGTGATTAAGAAAGCAACAACCACGGCCCGCGCTGTGCGCTATGTGTGAGAGAAAACGGTTACGGGCGTGGGCGATTACCATAATACACGCGATTCTCCTCTTGTGAATATTCCAGCTCTATGTGTTGATAAGAGATTACTTTTGCAGGGGAATTTCTGGAGTTTTGAGCAGGCCGTAGCCAGGGGGGTGCGGGTGGTGACGCACGCCCCCCCAAAATAAAAAAAATGAAAAAGGTCCGCTTTATGATGTTGAAGGTCCGCTTATGCATGTTTAAGGTCCGTGTGGTCAATTAAAAGTTTGTATGAAGGGTTGTTGGGCATGGACAGGAATGACTAAGCAGCGGTTAACCATCGCATTACGAGGCAGTTGTTACGATAAGGTGTTTTCTCAAACGAATAGTGTTGTCTCCCGACCCCACACAAAACCCCCACGAACCAAAACAAAAACCAAACTAAAAAACCGCTACAACCAAACCCACCCCACCCCCCCACCCAACCCTCAAACCACCCCCCCCCCCCCCCCCCACCCGCTCCCGCTCTCTCAGAATGGAAGACGACGGTGAAAAATGTGTGGTCAACAGAGAGCGGAGCGAGCCGAAAAATTTTTTTTTTTGGTACGCAAAAGGTCCGTTCTGGCAAAATCCGCACCCCCCCCCCGCATATATAAATTCCTGGCTACGGGCCTGGTTTGAGTTATGCACAGGTAATTTAACAGAAGCATGATTGAGGTGAACTTTTAATAGCAGTGACGAAGAAAACAGTGGCAACGGACGTGGGCATGGGGCCTAACTGGTGATGTAATTTATTTAAGCCAAACTTACCAAGTACTGAATATTACACGCATAGGCCTATTTATTGCCATGGCTGATAGCATAATTTACATTGGAGTGGTGTACTGACTATGGGTATCATGACCTCTTAATGATAAGTACTTCAGATGACTTGAAATGCTGAAAAAAATCCTGAAAATTGGTTATTGTCATATTCTTTAAAGGATAGATTTGGCAAAATTCCTGAAAGATGAAAGTAGATAGAACCTTCCTGAAGAAGTGGCATCTATGAGGTCTATACTAATATGCTTGACTGGTATGTATACGAGTTCAATACAAACAAATAAAAGCACAGACTGAAATCATCACCTAATGGATGTAAAACAAAGTTGAGGGTTGTCAAATTCGGACCCAATGTTAGCATTGCAAGGTAAGTTTTGGCCTCCAACCACACATTTGTTCCAAAATGGTAACAAATCACCTACCATGAGATACCCAGACGCTTAGTATGGAAAGAACCCCGGATTACAAAATCAGTTAAAGTCTTGTTATAGTGGATCAGGAAATGGATCGAGTTGGAAGCATGCCAGGTCTGGCTTGAGATGGACAGTCAAATGGTGATGGTGTGACCGAGGCAGTATCAGCTTATCATGGATGTTAAATGTTCAAAAGTCAGGCGTGACCATGACACGCTACTATTATTGTTTCATGACTATCACTAAGGAGCATTATTTTGCATTTGATTTGATTGAACCTGTTGAAAAAACAATTAAGAAAGCTTACCCCGAGCTGGAACACAAGGCGGTTAAGGTTAGCACAAGTCCCTTGTTCCTCCAACAGATATGAGATTACTAATGCTAATCGCCGACTCACAGTTTAAATCGACCAACCACGTGATTACCTGACTATTGATTTCCATCTAACGGGAGTCGATCACAATTAAAAAAAAAAAACACAAACAAAACCCGGATCGCAATTGCATGCAGAGAATAAGTTACATCATTTGCACAGGTATAGACTACGGTATAAATCAAAACATTTTCAAAATTATAACAAATATTTCCCTTATCGGATATTCCATCCCCTAGAATAGGCCTACAGGTCGCAAAATTTATGTTAAGGCTTTTTTGACTATACATTACTGAAAATTCTGTTTCACCTATGATTGTCACAAAGATTTGTTTGTGTCGGAACAGAGAAGATGGGGGAGTGAATAATGATCCGATTTTTACAAATTAGTCTCTGTATTTTTTTTTTTCATGAACCAGTCGATCATTTTCTTGAATTTACACAAACAATTACAACATTTGTACAAACATTTAACTCATGATGTTTTCAGGACTATCTTATATTTTGGTTAAATGTTAGCAAGATTTCATTGACAGTTGATCATAAAATAAAAAATGAAGAGTGGTTTTAAGAACATTTTATACAAGCCAGCGCTGAAAGAAATTGAAATTCGCTGAGAGCCAGTTCGGCCGGAACTCCCGGTTTATATTGTTGTGTATTGCATAATGAGTCCAATTAATGTTCCTTTTTTTAACACGCGATCAACCGACGCTGGTTGTTATTACATTAGCATGTGACTTATGTTAAGTCCTTATATTATAAAGTTTTGATGTTGTTGTTGTGTTTTCCCAATAAATTTACAATAATCACTCACATTTCCCAAGGGCAAACTACCACTAGACTGGCTCACGCAAAAATTAAACCTTATAAAAAGGGGACAGAACAGCAGCGGCTAATATCGGCCTGTAATCTTGACCCCTATCTGCTGGTAAAGTCCTCGAACACAAAACATAGAACATAATGAAACACTCTGACATACACAAATGTACTTACAGACAGGACCAGCATGGTTCCGTACACACCCTCATGCGGAAACACAATTATACAAAACAGTTCTCATGACATGCACATTCTCTGGGATAGTGAAAGCTTTGGACATGATTATCAGGATTTCTTCAAAGGCGTTCGACACATGTCATCCCACACAATGACTTTTAACACAAACTATATAACCCACCCCCCTTTGGCATTACAGGTAACACACTATAAAGGATTACAACATTCCTCACACAACGTAGACAACGAGTGGTGGTCGAAGGGGAGCACTCCAAAGGATCATGTGCGATCAGGAGTTCCTCAAGGGACGGTCCTAGGACAGTTGTGTTTATGCTTTATGAACGGACCTACCGGAAAATATTCAATCAGAAATGCGCTTATTCGCAGACGACTGCGTAATATAGTATACCAAATAAAAAAATCCGATGATTGTAAAAAGCTTCAACAGGACATGGATTCGTAACACACTGGCAGGGATAAATGGCAAATGCAATTTAACACAGCAAAGTGTTTTGTTGTTAAATTTTACTCATGCAAGAAAACCCACTATCTACCTATAACTGGGTTTGGTTTAATGACACACTTGTGAGACGAACTCACACACTATTTAGGCGTCATCTAACGAAAGATCATCTGATTAGTGGAGAACAGCATAAATAATTATCACATCCAAAGCTAAAAAAATAGGTATGTTCCGTAGGAACCTGCACTCTTGTCCAAAGCAGAACTGAAATCAACAGCCTTACAAAAACCCTTATAAAGACACATTAGAATACACCTCAACAGTATGGGATCCGTATACAACTGAGGATACCCAAAAAAAACTAGAGAAAAAAAACGTCAAGCCGCCCGTTTTGCATGCAAGGGTGACTATAATCTTTTTCTAGCTCTCATATATCTTCCGCGGAAATGTCGTATCTGTTATAGTGTCACAAATGGGATTTCAATTGTGTATACTTATTGTAATGTACCTGGTTCTCTATATGTAATTTGATTGCTGCTGTTCTGTTTGAATTTCCTCCAGCTTTTTGGCTCTTTTTCTTGGATGTAGTAGTCATGTTCTTTGGTTCTCTCACTCTGCTTGGTCACCTGTCTTCTGGCATTATTTAGTGACCACGGCTTTTGTTATGGTCTTTGTTCACTTGTTTTTGGTTATTTCTTTTTGAGTGACCAGTGTGCTTTGGTTGGCATGTCCTTTTGTTCTGTTGTGTGTGTGGAATGTAGTGTGGATTTTTGGGGGAGTGTGTTGTGCTTGACTGTTTGAAAGGGAGGAATGTACTAGTGGGGTGAGAGCAAGACCAGTTGGCATTTTTTTTCTGAGTGTGCAAGAGTTTGAATGTAAGGTGAGGGATATGTAAGGTGATGTGTAAGTAGTGTGGCATTGGTTTAAAATTTGAAGCGACACATTTTGGTGTTGTGGAATTCCCTTCTTGGTTTGCAGTTTGCATTACAATTATTAGCATAGGAAGTTGGGTTAAGTGACTTGAATGAGTTATGGAGGATTTAGGATTTACTTAATGCAGAGGTAGGTAATTTTAGTAAGACCCTCGGTGAGTTGAAATATTAAGTTCAGTGAGACTAGTTTGCTTCTGCTGTTTTGTTGGTGGGAGTGAACATTTTGAAGTTGAAGAAATAATGTGAGAGGAATGTGTTTGAATGTTATTATTGAATTTTATGTGAGCGATTTGAAATGGTAGAGCCAGATAGTCGGAGGACTGCTTGGCTTGAGTTGAGCTTGTGTGGTGCATACTTGCAGTTCAAAGTCGTATTCGATTTAGGCATTTAAATTTAGGGGTTCATAATTCTCTCACTTTCCGTTAATTCCGTAATTGGTGGTTACAACCTTTTGCCTATAGTTCTGTTAGCGCACCACCTTTAAAAATGGAGCTTATATGCTCGGGAGGTCCCCTTGTTTTAAGACGTTTATGCAATTGTTGTGCTTTTAATTTCCAATTACTGGTTCTATTGTAGATTATGCTCCTGCCTTTAAGGTCTGGTCAGCTAGCATGCAGCATCACAAAATAATCCTTTACCTGGTCATTGGATATGCATGGTTAACGTACCTTCGGAATATGTGGTGGGTTTGTTGTAAGAGTTTTAAAATGTGGGTTTTTGTTCTCACTATCCGGCTGGCTTGCAGTGCGCCCAATTTCTATTTTGATGCGCATTTTGGTGCTTTAATCAGTTATGGGGTAGCGTCCTTTTATTGAGGCAAGAGGGAGTCGAAGCGAGTAAGTGAGACTCGCCCCGAAACCTCGCTTGTTGTTTCTTGTATTTTTTTTAATTAGGAAAGGACACCGTTTTGAGTTTATTGTGAACTGCAAGCCATGCCTAGGTGTTGATAGTGAGGTGAGGCAACCCATGGTACTCTTGTTGTACCAACAAATTCGGGTATGCATTTGGTTTTCACATTATTTGGCTTATTGATTTATAGGCTGTTTGTTTGATTTTGATAAGTATTGGGATTTCCTGTATTTGTGTGAATTCTAGTTATGGGACAACGCAGTTTTGCTTTTGTAATAATTGCTTATTTTATTTAAAATTTCAGTTTCGGGTGGCTGGGCTTCCGTTTGTAAATACAGCCCCCGCCTGATCTGTTAATATTTTGTTGCTAAATTTACGTTATTGAGGGGTGGTAGTTAGTTTAGGTTGTAAATAAAACAAACGCTCAATTTCGCATGATTTGAGATGAATGCGTTTTGTGAACTTTTCAATTCATTTCAAGGGTCTACATTTTTAAGCTAGGTAGAGTAAGGAGGTATGGTTTGGTAGTTTTCCGTCAGTAGGTTTAAGTAATTTGTAGCTTAGTTTAGTATGCTTTTGCAGCCAGGATGTGTGTGGAAACTCGTACTTTTTGGCCAGGGATTGTACTTAAAAAAAAATCGTGCAACATTGTCTTTGTTTGGTTTGTGAAATGTTTGGCTTCTGCAGGTGAAATTTAAAAAACAAACAATTATTGCAATGGAAAATCAAACTTACGCCATGGCTTTTGCAATTTAAAGAAAGAAAAGAATCGATTCACAGATATTAAATGTATATAAAATTATATTTGTTATAGATTAATTATTTTGTTGTGTAGTCCAAGGTCGTTTAGCTTTTGGGAATTATCTGCTCGGTCTACGCTACCCACGAACAGGGAAATGATTAACTTCGTCACAAGTTATGCTTTTAATCTTAATTTAAAAACCCCGGTCTCGTGACAATATCTGATGAAATGGTTTAATTGTATATGTATATTTGTTATATTATTAACATATTGAGGGAACTTGACTGATGAATTATTCCGATATACACAATTGTCGATCTGAATTTATTGTCACTATACCTGATGTACTTGTGATCTCCATAAGCTGATAAGATTGCCATAAGTATTTTTTGCCATTTTCCGAGGATTGCATTGTTTGTCCTACGACAAAAATGCGCTTGTTTTTCTTTTCTTTTTTTCTATTCTGGCCTTACAGTATGATGTATTTGTTGTTAATGATATAATTATTTTATTGCTTTGGAAATCATATACATTCCTACTGATGTGGTAAGATTTCAGTAATTCGGTCTAATTTGGGTTTCACTTGCTCAAATGTTAAGTACAATATGCATACAAACACACACACACACAAGTTTATACACTCCACATATACACCACACACACACACACACACCACACCAACACCACACACTCACAATTCAGAATACTCTAAATACTGGGTGTATTATACTTATTTTTTTAATTAGAATGTTTCTATTATTATAGGACACCTTTATGGCTACACTGGCAATATTGTTACTTACTTTTTACGTTGTTGCATGGACTGACACATTTTTGTCTAATTACAGTAATATACTCATATAGATCTTATTAATTCTCAACCTACCTACCTATCCAGAATGATTTTTATAGTTACTGTATGGCATTAAGTCTGCTCCCAAATCTCCCAATACAGTCCATTAACACACACACAGTACACATCACACACCCACACCACCACCACACCACACCACCAAAACAACATTCATACACACACAAGTAAATAGACACACACATTCACACCATTCACTACCAATGAGATTCTTTCACAGAGAATTGCTATATATAATCTGCTATATTGTAGGTTAATTTATTTTAGCACAAATGGTGGTGCAACTATGTCTTATCTTATACTCACTCACAAAACAAAAACCCCACCATGCACACACACACACACAAAGCTCTTTCCAACAGCTAACAATTCTACCAGCAGGTAATTAAATCTTTTTATGAATTACTGCATCTAATATATGTTCTATATTTTACAACGGCATGCAATTGTTACCTGTACCAGAATTATTGGTTAAAGTTGTATACATATTTCTAAAATACTGGTTGTTATTGTTAGTTGTTGTTAATAAATTCCACACCTTTGGTTTTGGTATTTTTTTCCATAAGTATCATAGTTTCCTGACTTTTTATTGGGTCATTTTCCATTATAAACTTGTGTTTGATATATTTAATACTAAGGTATTTTGTAGTTTATATTGCATTGTTGTATTTGTAACCTTAGTCTTAGTGTTCGTCATGTCGGCTCCTGCCTCGTCTTTTCCAACCTTCAAGCCTTTTTCTTTTGGACAGCTCTCTTTTCCCGTCTGATGATCCCTCTGACACCACTGGACGTCACTAGTACGAATGACATCTCCTGTCGCTTTTTACTCCAACAACACCATTTACACCCATTCATCCTAATTAATCAATTGTAATTATCCTCTTCCATGTTAATCACCAGCAGTCTCAATAAACCTCAATGATGTTGTGAACTAATTGGCCACTCTACAAAACCACTTTGATACTATGGTTCCCGAGGACTTGGTTTTACTGTAGAAGGCGACGGAATTTAGATGACATTGCAGATTATTCAGTTGAGAATTGTATTCGTCAGTCTTCGGGGGAGGAGGTTGTACAGACTGTCCCAAAAAAACTATACAATCAAGATTAATTTTTTAGCCAAAAATTACGTGTCATCTCAATGGGAGTTTTACTGATTCTTTTAGGAGGGTTCCAGCTTTCGTGAGATTTTAGTTGGTGTATTTTGGGGGTCTGGTTCAGGAGTTTTTGCTAATTATCTGAGACAGTTTGAAATTTGAAAAAAACTGTTGGGCCCGTTTCGGCTATCCTGATATCAACAAAGTTGCCATTTGAAAATCACCTCTTCAAGACATTCTTATTGAAAATTAAAATACTAATAAAAGTAGGATAAAGTGCTGCTTTTGTATAATAACAGATTGTAACTTATATGTCGAATTGCTAATAAATACATGTAGACTTGGGAAATGCAATCCAAACAGGTCTATTGTCTCAGCTTGACTCCAGGTTTCAGCAGAAGGTAGAACCATAAAAAACATCCTGTTGAAAGTACCTGAGACTTTGAACACAACCATTCCTTTCCTTTATGTTCTTTGTTGAACACTGCATTCTTCATCATTGTCCTTCCATGGCATTTGGAGGGTGGGGAATAGAGGGAAGCGGTAAATTGTCCTCCACATTAGAGTATTGTCCACAAATTTGTCCCTCAACATACTTGTACGACTGGTGCTTGCAGTTGTTTTAAGGTTTTCAGTAGTCAAATTCCCCCAAATTTCCATTGTCCCCCTGGAGTGGTCCTCATTCACACACAAATAACTAATTTCTGGGTACTTTTCACTGAAAAATAATATATGATTCGTTCAAGTTGCATGATAATACATTCACTCTGATCGTACAATATTCTTTGTTTGGAAAAGGGTTTAATCCCACAATGATGCTAAACGCCTTATACCTTTAGTTTCAGGTGAAACTGGCCCAGGTGGTATTTTACCCTTTGGGTTCAAATGAGAATATCTCCTGGCTTAGGGTCCATCAAATTGGAGGGAAATAATAAGCCGGAGATTTAGCTTAGGATCTGTCTAATAAATAAAGTCAAAATATCTGCAAAATGCACATCATAGTTTATAATTTTAGTTGATTGTATAGTTTTATGGGACAGTCTGTATCTCTTTTTCATAAGCTGATTTAAATTATCGCTGCAGGCCCGACCTAACCGTTAATTGTACTGACTGCGATTCTCTTTTTTTTATCGAAGTCTCTCTTCATCCATCAAAACTATAATGGCATTGTTATAAACCTGAGGATGTTATTATAATGACTTTTTACTACAGCTAGGTAACATCTTAACATTGATATCTTCCGAAAATAAACCTGCATATTATGGTTGACTTCAATCTAAATCTTCTATCTACGACGAAACGATTCCAAAGTCAGCGATTTCATCAATATCTTTGATTCCATGATTTTTCCCCAGAATCGATTCGCCCCACCGAATTAAGGGGACTAACATTCATGGCCACACCATAGTGTCTCCCTTATTGCAATATCTTTACAATGATAATCGGTTTCAAGTATCAACTCTGGTGTCATTGTTACTGAGTTCTCGACCATTTCCCTGTATTCTCACTCAAAAACCTTTAGGCCTATAAACACTACACCACTTCCAACATACCGAATAAGTCGCGTCAATTTAAATACAATAATATCAAAGGCTTAACTAATGCACTCTCTCTAATAGATGGCACAATTATAAAATTCGACAGACCCCGGATATGGCCGATAATTCTTTCCATCTCAAAGTTTACAGAGCTCATGGACATCCACTGTCCAATTAAAACTTAACTAATTTCAAAACGTAATTAACCTAAAAAGCCATGGGTTCCCAAAGGTCTAATTAAATAACTTAAACTAAAGATGAAAAACTTTATAAATTTTTATATCTCAAACCCGACTTGTCGAAAAACCAAAAATGAATATTTCTACTACCTAATCATCTTAATTCTTTTTTCGGTGAGTAAAAAGTCTTACATCACTAAAAAATGAAAAACAAAACTACTAACACAAAATGTGGCATGAAACTAAATCAAGGTTAGGTCGGCAATAGGAAAACAATGCTACCGGATTGTTTTCCTTAATATGGATGGCAACAAGATCGTGTCCAATGACGAGGAAATAGCCGAGAAACTACATAATTTTTTGCTAATATGGTAAAGTCTTGCGGAAAAAATATCCGAACCAATCTAAAAGATTTCAAGCCTCTTTATCATCTTATAATAATCCCAATAGTGATTCCTTACCCCAACAACCGCTTGAAGGAAATAATCGAGCTAACATCTAGTAAGTTGAAGAACAGTTACAGCAGTGGTTCTGGAGGACATCAGCAACGATTTACTTAAACAAATCATCAATCCTGTCAGTGAAGTCATTGCCCATATATTTAATCTTTCGCTTCCACGGGTACTGTTCCATCTTTACTTAAAGTAGCTAATGTTATCCCATTTTTAAGTGGAGATAAGCTAAGACTCAACAACTACAGGCCTATCTCTATGCTACCAGCTATATCCAAGCTGACTTGAAAAAAATTTGTCTATGCTCGAATTTTTAATTTTATTGATATCACAACATTCTAACCCCAAAGCAATTTGGTTTTAGGCCTAACGATCCACGTTATGGCAAATTAATGAACTTATTGTTTAATAACTGATAACTTAGACAAGAAACTACACACGGTTGGTATCTTTCTTGATTTAATGTACGGCATTTGATACCATAAATCAAACATGCTTTTGCATAAACTTAACAACTATGGTGATCAGAGGCCTTGCTAACATAATGGTCAGAAGAGTTATCTTTCTGGTAGGAAGGTCAAGTGTCATTTCAACAACACATTGTCAAGTTCGTTGGTTCCCATTACGTGTGGAGTTCCTAAGGGCTCGATCCTGGGACCATTGCTCTTTTTATTGTACAAAACCTGACATTCCACTTCTGCTCCCAAAAATTCCAACGTATTTTATTTGCTGATGATACTATATTCTCTTTCACATCATGATCCTAAAACGTTACTGAGAATCTATAATAAGAGTGAACTTAACACAATTTTCCAATTGGTTAAATTAAAATAAATTGTCACTTGAATATTAAAAAGACCAATTACATGATATTAAAAATAAACATGCAATAAAACCTAATTAACAATCGATATTAAATTTTGATAATACATCTAGCCTTAATTTTATCTTTTTTTTTTTTCTATTTTTCTAGCAGTGAACAACTAAATTCCTAGGTCTATTACTTGACAATAAATGTGTCTTGGCGTTCTACCACTCGACATGTTTCTAAAATTGTCTCCAAATACAATGGCATTATCCGTAAAGTCCGCCCATTTCTTCTTCAAGATTCACTCAGAACACTCTATAATTCTCTCGTTCCTCCTATTGGTCTTATGCTTGCTATGATTGGTGTGCTCCGAAAACAAATAATCTTAATTTTCTTTGTATTCCTCCTTCAAAAGAGAATTATACGGACCTGTACAAATTCTCTGTGTCTTGATCACACAGATCTTTGTCTTTTCCTTGTCAACTCTGAAAAATACACGATTTAGTCCAAGCTTCAGTTGGAAACCTTCAGGTTCAGTTCCATACATGGGCTCTCCCTGATGAGCTTCGCATGAGACTTTTTTAACATAGGTTCACATTCTCATCATTATGACAATAGATTAGGGATGAATCCTTCATCACTGCAACGAATTCTGTTCTTGCCAGCAACACTTCTAAATCCAAAGGACCCGTACCTGGAATCTTCCTTACCGAGACTCTAAATCTTCTCCATCCCTCTTTTCAATCGGAATGAAGAAGGGTTATCCTCAGTTTGCTGAATGCTCATAACTCCACCCTTTTTTTTATTGATTTTTGTTTTGTCCTCTTTGATTCCTGTTCTTTGTTGCTTCATAAATTCTCTTCTTCAGTCTGTTATCCTCAACTTCTCTCCCTTCAGTGCTTAGTCCCTTGATTCCTGTATTACGTTCACTTTGTCTTCCTATTTTTTCACTGTTCCTATCCTCCATTTCTCAAACGTTTTATTCCTTCCTACCTTATTCCTCCTCTCTCTCCTTCCTCTGTTCTTTGTTCTTTCCCCTTTCTTTCCCTTCCGTTTTCCTTCCTCCTTTTTTCCTCCTTAGTTTGGAAATTGATCGGTTGATTTCTTTGTGGTCTTGTCCCCTTAATGTAATATAAAATCTTGTTGTTATCTATTTTTTTGTATATATTAAAGTGTAGAACTTAAGAAGAGTTCACTGCACCTTCACGTCCTGCGTTTAGCAGTGACCTCGATCTTCAAATTCTCAGCTTCACTTTCATTTATCATTATGCCTTTGCTTGCTAAAAATTTGCTTTGTTTTGTATATTACTTTTTATACTGAATTGTTATTTTCTCTAACTTATATATCATTTTAATCTGGCTTTGGCCTGCTTATTGATATTGTTATACATGCTGTGATGTGAAGTGCAAATAAATTGATTGAATTGATTGATTGATTGATGAATAAACCCACAGAAGTAGCCCCGTCACAACAGCTGGGACCGTCTCGGGTGGGACCACTGCAAACTGAGAAGGAAGGCATCCCGCCTTACAATGCTACAGAAGGATCATGACCGGTCAGGTTGCCATACCGGCGCAAAAGTTCCTACAGCCTAGGGTTTATACGCCCCACTCGCCACCACCATAGCAAAGTTTATCAAAGACTATCCACAAAGAACGATGCTTCAAATACTCATTTTTTAAGTATAGAACCATATCTGACTGGAACTCATACTCATGATAGACATAACAAAACACGAAGACAATGATCATTCAAGAAGTTGTAACAGAGCACCTTAAGAAAGTAGTACCTTCGAAGCGGCAACTAATTGAGTTTTCATGCGCACACCCATTCCTCTGCGTTTGGTCCCACATGGGATGGGGCAGAAGTACCGTGAAGAAAGAAGAAAGAAAGCCATCATGCCTATTTGAACTGCGTCCACTGACTGTTGCAAGCAACTGGTGTAAAGAACATGCTAATGGCAAATTGATATTGGATTTCTTGAGCAAGTGTTTCGGCGAGGGACCGGAATGTGAAGCCGGGTAAGCTCCAGTAATCTGTTTGGAGGAACAAGAGGACGTGTGCTACCTTTATATTACCGCCTTGTCTGGTAACTGGAGATGCCAAAAGTACGTCATTGAAAAGTACCACACTATGACTTGAACTGCATTGAAAATAGTCTTTACTACGCCTTCAAATGCATTGAAAATAGTCTTTACTACCAGGGGGGGGGGTAGGACACGATCTGCTCGATTTGGGCATGGGGGATTTTCAAACGGTAATTTGTGGAACTGCTACGTGCATTTACTATGGCAGTCTCGGTCCCAGTGACATTAAAAATCATCTTTTAAACCTTTGTTCAAAAGATCTTAGTAATATCATGATAAATTAAGAAAAAAATATTGACCTCAAAATCCGTCGGGGTTAGTGGATTAACCCCGCTCCAAAATAGTGTAATTTCCAATAACGGTTATTTAGATTTAAATATTCGTGACCATGCCTAGTCTTTAGTCAAGTCTGTGTGTAACCGTTCGATATGCGTAAGAGCGCCCTCCTACCGTTAAGTCTTTGAAACTGACTAGCACCCGGAAGTTGATGCCGTTTTGAATTTGCTGTTGCTGTTAGGTTGGCATGTCCTACCCCCCCTGTTTACTACAGAACCACATGTATAGTCTCATATCTTGATCGATTACGCTGTGACAACGGAGATACAGAATGCTTGCTGCTTTGCCGTATTGTAGTTATAAACGGTAACGAGATGAATAGTTTGGTATCAGGTGTCAGGTCACGTGTCAGGTATCAGTTTGCTCTTCGGGGCGACCGATATATATAAATCCGACTATGTTAAATCAAGGTCTGTACATGACCCTCTGCCCAAAGTGCTATTATTTTTTCCAAAAGACACCGTTTATTGTGGCTAAACACTACAAAATTTACTTTTTCCCTACTGATTGGCTGTTATTCCCATAATAAAATTCCTTTTTAAGATTCAACATCTGGATATTGTTCTTTAATAATTAATATTCAATTGTCCCCGCATGAATGTGAAAAAAGATGGGTCCATAAGTCTACAAACTGAAAACATAGTCAGCCGGCTAAATACCCTTACCGTGGACTGTATGAGCAGATGGATCCCCGTTTTAGTTTTAGCAGGCTTACAGCCACTTGCGCGCGGCTGCGGGGGTTATGCGTCCAGATTACAATACCTGTTTCCCGGGACCTGTTTTTGTGTGGACTCAATTTTGAATAGTTTCCTGACAAAATGTACATCAACCAAATCATAACAGAGACAGACGAACGAAAACACATTTTACATAACGTGTATGTCATAACGTGTAGGTGCTCTTTTCATGTATCGCTATTCCAACAAGGATCTTCCAAATTCATTTCATGTTTTTTTATACCAAAAATAGTGAAATTCATAATTATAATACAAGAAATGCTCATCATTACCAGACTCCTAAATGCCGTTCCTCATTAAAGCAATATTAGCACATTTTTTGAAGAGCGCCCCCTATTTTCAAAATTTGATATTTTTGCACAGTTACGTTGGTAATAGTCTAGGAAACTATACCTGCGAACGAGAATGCTAAAAAATGCGTATTTATCACAAAATAAGCGATTTTGTAATTATTAGAATTGGGATCCCTGCTGGAAATGCTACGTTTATGTCCGTCCATGATGAAATAGTGCCACTGAACTATTGAAACAACTAATGGATGAGCGTAGACACGTACATGGCGCTATTTCCCGGCTATTTCACATTGGAAGGCCGTTTCCAGCAGCCGTTGAATTATTATCGGGGATCCCCGATAATAATTATTCTAGCACAAAATTCCTTCGTTTGTAACACATAGACATTTTCGAGCTTAACCATTCACAGGTATAGTTTACTAGCCAGTTACCAATGCAACCGTGTAAAAATCTCAAATTTTTTGAAAAATTGGGGGCGCTCTTCAAAAAAATGTGCTAATATTGCTTTAAAGTCTGACTCAGAGATTTCGAAATATTATTTTTTTTTTTTTAATATTTTTAATTTTTTTGTGTAATAGTAACCTAAAATGCAACAATTCCGAATTTGAGAGATGAATCGGATTTTTCGTTTTGATGCAGTAAACATTTATGTGTAGTATTACGTCCCATAGGAATCTGTGTATAACAAAATTTCCGGATCCGGAATTTTATAACAAAGTTGTGATTTTCTATATGAAGGAATTCGATTTAAGCTTAGCAATTTCACACAGTGATTAGTATATGGACAAGCATTATGTACATGCAAAAACACGATTTTTTTGGAAATTGAGGGCGCCCTCCTCAGGAAATCTCTGAGTCGGCCTTTAATTAGAAACTCAATTAAATTTACTGGTCCTGCCTCCTGGAACAAACTTGATAAGGCACTCACATCAAATAAAACAACCAGTTGCTTTAAAAATATAAAAGTATACTTGTGATTATAATGGTTAAAATCTCCTGCACATGCCAATCAATATTTCTGATCTTGCTCGTATACTTTCCATGGCTCTCCCTTAGCTTACCATTAGTCTATCTTTGTCCATAAACGCTTTGCGTTGTCCCAGAGGGTGTTTTGAATCAATCCCATGATGCATAGCAATGTAACTATACTGTACTGTACTCAACACGTGTCAGTACTTAGGGATAAAAAGTATTCCAAAAGTTTAAGAACCACAAGACAATTAATCATGCTAAAAATTACCTAAGTACTAACGCTTTCTCTGCTAAAATGAGCGTAAAAGTCAGGGTTTTATGTGTAAAAATAGGATTTTTATGGGATCACATGATCCTATTGAGGTGAAATTTCCCCAAACTGGTGCATTATGGGATTGACTCAATACACCATCTGGTGTTGTCCTGTCCTCGTCGGTGTCTGTCTTTTAAGTATCTCCTGTAATCTTATTGTTCACATTACTCAAATGTGTTTTTTAAAAATCTTTCATTGGTGAGGGTGGGATCAAAGATTAAAGCTCCTCGGGATTTATTTTGATCTCTCCCCATTCAGTTAAAAATACTTTGTAAGCTACCTATGGTTATATTATATACTATTCTATAATCACATTATAATAATATATTACTGTTGTCAATGGCGGATCCAGGATTTGAAAAATGTCAAAATTACCGGGGGGCTGAAAGGCTGTAACTGGTCCAAAATAGCTCAAAATGGGCTGATTTTGCAAGAATTTGCAGAATTACCGGGAGGCGCGCGCGCCCCCTCCCTGGATCCGCGCCTGGTTGTATTATTATTGTTATTATTACAATATAATATATATATATATCTTATAACATTTATGTTCTTGTAATTTATAGTAATATATCATATTGATTTGTATTATGATTGTTGTTCTGAATGAAATAAATGAAATGAAAATGAAATTTTATAGAATATGATCAATTATCATCAATTAGGCCAGATGAACAGTTTGCTTCCAGTATAAAACATGTAGATGGATGCACAAACTCATGTTCTTTTATTTAGATTTCTTTCTTTTTTTTAATTAATGACCAATAAATTCTACATATTTTTAAATCAGTAAAAATGCGTTAAATAGCACAATAAATGGCATTGCCGTTTAATGTGCACTGGTTGCTGAAATGAAATATCGTGTTTTGTACTTTATGAGTTCTTCATTTTCTTTTAATTTTGTCTTGATATTTTAAAATTCTTTTTCACCTAAATATTACAGGCATTATGGTAGTCCATCATCTTTTGGGTCAGTTTTCATTTGTTTCTTTAGAGTTCATTTATGAGGTCAGTTTATTGGAAGGACTTTCCAAAACTCCAGGGTTGCCTGTGCTTTACCTGTCAATCAAATGTACTTCTTACAAATTTCGGTGGAATAAACAGTGTGAGTTATTTGAAGTAATGTCTCAATATATAGGACGCGCAACGCTCATTAGATACCAAGGGGTCCTTACGGAATGGAATTTATGTAAAACAAATGTTTCCTAGCTAAATTTTAGAAATTTTGCGTGCAGACGAAGAAATGGCATTGTGGTGTAAGACTGGAATGCGTTTATGTCATATAGTCCCATAAAATATTTAGGTGCAGACTTGCAGAGTCCTGGCAATTACAGACATGTTTACACAATTCAAACAGTTATAAGATAGGTATATTGGTGATAGATCGTTCACCCGGATCGTTCAGTGACTCGTGAAGCTTCGTGACTTTGAACAGATAACCATGGAGTGAATGCAGAAGCTCAGAAGATGAGTGTCGACGAGGGACCTGGAACACAATGCGGGCACTACATGAAGTCTTTGGTCCATATGGAATGAAAGCTTGCATGAATTTGGGTAATGCCGCCAGGAAATGCCCCGTGTTTTCAAATTAGGGGCATTTCCCAGCACCATATTTTCCGGTTAAATGCCGAAAATCCTTTAAAACTAGAATTTCGCGGTTCTCGGCTTTCGCTATTCCGGAGGGGTTTGGTTTGGTTCCTTCCGGAACCTTATTCGGGCGTCTTTGGCGAGGGGGGGGGGGGGGCTTTTGTGAATGACAGTTAAATGCAGATCGATTGCGCCGGTAGGAGTGGCTCTAATTCTTTTTTTCAGGTAGGGATGTGCGGCCCAATTTCCGAACTTGGGTGCCTGGGAACTTAATTTGTGTCCCAAAGGTAGGGTCTTAGGAACTGAAACTTTGTGAAATTTGCCATATTAGGAGCCGAAATTAGTAGTATTAGGTAGTTAGGTATGCCTAGTAGTATTGATTGACAAATTAAGCTGTTGTTAAAGGCTGACTCAGAGATTTTTCAAATATAACTTTTTGTTTATTTATTGAAAATAGTCAACTATAACTAAGGATAGCTAAAATTGAACTTCTGAGGCAAAAGTTTACCAAAAGGAGACCTTATGAACTGAATTGTATATACTTCAACCGGGGTCTCGGGACACAGTATACTATTAAAGATATTGTAAATTTTACAATATTATACGGGCATTCTGCCAACAAAATAGGTAAATATTACAGTATACTCTAAAAGTTAATTTAATTAAAACTCTTGGAAATGTGTGTATTCGGTGAGTTATTAAAGAGCTTGGGAATATGCAGGGATAAAAAAGCACGGATGACCACACCAACCTAGCAAACCTGCCTTTAGACCATCTTTTAAATGTAAATTATACTTTTACGGTAGGCCTATTTAGTTGGTAGAATGAATGCTGCGTATAATACATGTACTGTAAAATTTACACAAGTACAAGATAAATGACGACAAAGCAAAGTACATTTTATACTTCTATAGTTTACATTCTTAACCACTCAAATGGATAAGGTATTTTTACACACATTAGTGGATTGGGGGGGGGGGCTCCTGGAGCCATACATCCAGAAAATGCATATCCATTGGAATAATTCGGCAAAGCTCTGCACAGGCAATATATATTGCTCTAAGACATTACTATTAGTGAAAGAAAAAAATAAAAATATTGATCGGTTTAGAAATTAGGAGTGCCAATTTGGACTGAAAAGTAGCCATTTTGCCGCTTTCTCCACAGTGTTGCACTATACAGTTTAAACAATGGCTTTTATGAGTTAAAGGCACTATCAGTGATCCACCCGAAAGAGTCAAAATATTTGAAATTCGCAGGATAGCTTAAAGGTCCATGGACATGCTTTAAACATACTTATAATACCACCAAAAAATTGTTTCATTCATAGTATGTATTTATATCAATGTAAAATCTGCATGAAGCAGTAATTGAGAAACCGTATATTTGATAAAAATTGGGCATAATAGCATGTGTTTTGGTCAAGCTTTCAAAGGAAATTCCAAAATGAAAGTGATTATCGCGCTGGGCAAGCGTGACCCAAAGTGACGTCCTGAGTACCATCGCGATAAAACGCTTCATACGCATCGTTGGAACGGACGTGCGCGTGGCCCAGTTTTCTTGCATACGTACACAGTTGACTTCTCGTGATATGCGTCGTACGTGTTGTATCATATGGCATAATTTTTCTTGATTTGATGCCTTAAAATTAAGATTATAATGCACTGTATTGTCGACGGCTGCACCAGCGGTGACCGTACCAACTTGAATCAGAACAGAATAGCTTTATTCAAGTCCCCAGACAAAGAAACCGACAAGGAGAGATATCTGGAGTGTGCGGTGCGGTTTAAGCCCACGTGTGAGCTTTGTTTACAACTTGTTACTCTGACGTCATTAACGGGGTCAACTCCAACTCCAGCATCTTGATACGCGTTCGCGAAAGCAGGAGAAGGCCCTGTCAGTTAGGGTATATTTATCCTTGAAATTTAACACTTTCCCGATGTTCACTTTTAAAAATCTGTGTTGCGATATGATCAGGATACTGTTGAGGTACGAAAATGTAAGAAACTTAAGAAATGTCTACTCAGCCGTGTCCATGGACCTTTAAGGTGGATGGTCCATGCGCCCTATACGCGCTCATTTTGATCTTGTGCCAACGGACACTTTTTGCATGCGCACTTCGGGATGCGACGCAAGCGTCGAAGTAATTTTGTGCAAGTGTAGCGTACTAATTGCGCCACATTCATGTACGCGTAAAGCTAAGAACAAGTGAGCTGCGTTTGTTATGCTTAGACGTGTCCCAGATCCCACGTTCCACCCTAATCTAAACGTGTCTTGTTCATACTTTCTAAACATTTCATTTCACTGTAGTACGGCTCAACTATAGTAACATCAAGTGAAATGTAACATGCATATGGAAGGTCATGATCTTATATTTCAATATTGTCAATTCCTCCTCCTCAAATTCTTAAGTTTTCCACATATTCTGTTCTTTCCAACACCGCCTGTATAAGCCTAGGGTTCAATGTCGTCTTGCCTCATGTTAATAGCTTCATCTATCCGGACATCATGCAAATATTCTTTATCAATATTGGGGATGATTAATCACTGACATAGGCCTATACGCGCACCCCTCACCCATCGAAAGGAACTCATGACCCCTCTTACAGTATTGCGGCATCCATCTAACAATAAGAAATATAGAAATTATCGTCTAATTTTGAACGAGAAAGTTTAGAACTATAATTAAACAGATAGAATATAGCGCATAGCAAAATAAAAAATCTACGAAACGGTAATGTTTTTCAATTTTTATTATTCGTGTTTTTAAAGGCATAACTACGGAATGATACGGAGTTGCGAAGTTTTCTCTAAAACCTATATCAAAAATAACAAATAAAGAAAGACAAAGAGAAAGGAAGAAATAATCAACTTTCCACACAGAAAGGAACAGAATTCAAAAGATGTTAAAAATAACGTTTTATTATTGGTGTCACCGTAGTCCTATGCACTTTAAAAATTGGAATGCCTCACAGACGCGTGTTGTTGAGGTCTACGGAAAATAAATATATACTCCTGTAATTTTGGTTTTGAAATAGCAGATAGGACGTGTAACATTTTAAATGTTGCGTAAAACTTTGATCTCATTTGGTACGCGCCTTCAGTTACATGCTTCGCCAGTGCGTAGTAAATACGAGCTTTGCACACCGTATAATCGCAATGTTATTTGAATTACAAAAAAACGTGTTTCTTTTTTAAAAATAACAGAAAAAGTAAACCGTGCCCCTAATTTTTTTCTGAAAAATACAAATACAAACGAATTACTAAATTATTCAAATTTCAAAAAAGGTTATCGAGCCGATTTTTGTAACATTCAAAACATGTATCAAAAAAGTGAATTTTCCATAGACTTGTTTACAATTTTAGGCTTAAAACTAAACAGGTTCTTTTGGGATGACTTGTTTCACAAAAACGAGTACCTGTTACCCCTCTTTTTTATTTTTGATATTTGATTCATATCGATGAAATCATGTTTAAAAAATCTTGGGGAAAATGTTCAGTAGATTATATCATGGACCATCCACCTTAAAAGTGAAAGATTAGTCTGGAATGATAATTTAATGAGAATTGTACAATTGAAAATTGACAGAAAATGAAGAAAAAGCAGGTTTCAAAGATATAAATCTCCATTCAATTTCGTGTTGTAGTAAGTGTCCTCCGTCGCGTGCTGACAGTAATGGACGAAAATATCAAATTTTGGGCTTATTACGTTGCTTTCGTTCTTATCACTTGCAGGGGTGTTAGGACCTCCTCGAACTTTGCACCACGACAGGGAAACTCAGCTTGTTATTTCGATGATTTTTTTTCGATTTTCTGATTTAGCAATCATCTGATAGTGCCTTTTAAGAATAGACAAATTAATTATATATACATAAATTTGGGTGCGGATACTTTTTTAGAATTTTTGTGTGCCCTTTTCCCGGACCCATTATTTCCCCCATTCGTTGTACATAGTAAATGAATTATCATCATGCTTATTTGTTCATCATTGAATACATCAAAAACAATGAGAACTAATTCTGTAAATAATGCGTCAGTGAAAATTAATCGTTACCATATTACAATAAAGATGATTTAAAATAATACATGTAAAAAAAATAAAAAAAATAAAAAATTCATAATTTTTTATCATTATATTATTTCAAGGTTAAAAAAAAAAGGAAATCGTTGAATATGGTGGTGGCTTAATATTAAGAAGTACAAATAAAATTCTTTTTAAAATATGTAAATTAACTATAGTCAACAAAGAATGACCAAAATATACACACAAAGTGTCAAATCTCACCTCATTTTTACACACCTACAACCCAAATTCGCAACCACACGTATACACGTACGCGCAACAGCGCCCCACCGTACGCGCCGCACTCGAATTGTACTAAAATTTGCCAAATGTTGTATGTGTAGTGTTAGTATGTATGTATGTTTTCTCTAAAAGGCTCCGTCAGTTTTCGATCCTATTTCGCCAATTCACATGAAAATGTGTGAGGATACCGGGACGGTTTAGCGCATAGATTTTGGACGAAATCCGTTCAGAAATGACCTGTAAAAATCACGAAAATGTGCTCGGTTGCTAGATAAATTTACCATTTGTTTGTACGCCGTTACTAAGCGGCGCGTTGCGTGGGTGCGTTGCGACGGTGGTTACGCGTGAGACTCTATCTGTCTATCTGCGGTACCCAACGTTTACGCCGTGAACGCTACTGCGGTATACGCAAGTACAGGCGCCTTATACATTGTGTACGGTATTGCAAAACCACCGAGCTATATTAACTAACGGTGATGTGGGTAAACGGAAATAATGACAATAACAGTTTCATGTTATTATTTTTCGCTTTGATTGTATGTAAAGTACGGGTTAGAACCCACGCGGGGAAGTAGTTTTGAGATTAGTTTTGAAAAACTTGAAATATACGTTAAGTTACGGTCTGAAATATTGCGGTTTTAGTTAGAAATATATGAAGTAGGCCACATAGGGCTAAGGCTAACGGGTTATCTGGAAAACCTTTTTAATACGGGAACTTGAGTTGTGGAAAAAACACGCTCACGGATGTTGCGACTGGGGAATGCATAAACTGCGGATGAAGACAATTTATTACGGGAATTTGAGGAGTTATGATAGGAAAAAATGAGGATATGACATAAAAAGTTAAATGGAAACTTATACGGATTAAATATTGGCATTTTTTATTTTTATTTAAAAAATACGAGAAAATGAACTAATTTTGGCCAAGGAAGTTATATGGTAATTAATATTCAGTTTTACTTTTCCTTAGAAATTGTAACGTAAACGAGATACCGGATATGATACGGGAAATTGAGTTAAACTCAAAGTGTTTTTGTTACCAGGGGAGTCCTAAACTTCAGTATGACGGGTAAATCATAGGAGTTTACTTTGATAGTTTGTGTAAGCCACTGGTTTGATTATGGGAAATACGGTGTCCGCCATAAATGTGTTCTGTCTTGGTACTCTTACTTTCTCTCAGGTTCTCGCTTCAGTTTATGATCATTTCTTCTGTTTCAGTAGCGCTTCATTTCATGAGTCGCTCTGTTTTCAGTGATCCCATTTCTGTTTCAGTGAGCTTTCAGTTTCAGTGATCTTTCTTTTTCAGTGAATCGCTCACCGTTCCACTCAACTAGCATGGGAGCCCGCGCGAACTGGGCCTCCGCTAGTCCATAGCATAATTTGGCTAATGTTGTATTATGTAACGCGGTAAACCCGTATGGGTCAATGGTAAAGCGGTTTGGACAAAACACAAACATACAGTAAAAAACCACAAAGAACATAAATGGAGGGCACAACAGATCAAATGAAATCCCGCTCGGCGGAACAGGTTTATTGAAAACCCAAAGCCCCCATAGCATACAACAACCCGCCTCGACATGAAAAGGTCGGTCACTAACTTGAATAACGAGAAAAGATTATTCCACTATGTTGGGTAAACACACAAAAAAAAGAAAACGTCTATACGTACTGGCTCCAACTGAAAAGTGAGCGTCCTGCGTCGCCTGGGGCGTATCACGGCCCTATTCGACGGATTGATTATCGCCCATCCTACATGATTTACCGCACGCAGGAGGTGGTGGACTCGATGCATCCCTTCGAACTTCTTCCCAGTCTTCCTCCCTTCCGCCGCATTAGCGTACCACAAAGAGAAACGAACCTAACAAAGTGAGGGGGGAGACCTTTGGATAATTTAATCGCAATTAGCGCTGAATTTGGTAAAATAACATAAACAAGAAATTTAGGTCATAAGTTCCAGAAAACGCCGATTATGAATATGCGCAGTGTATACCAACACAGACCACAGTCGATGTCCTAAATTTAAACGTCAACTGGCGACGGAATCAAAAGCGTCGCCAGCCCTGGTAGAAGTCGCATCAGCCTTTTAGACTATGGTAAAGCGTCGCAATCGTCAATATTACACAACAAATTTAACAATCCCAAAACAAGGAAAAAGGGTGATGGGAGTGTCCCGTAGCCTATAGGCATTTCACTCTCCCCAACTTTCAAGACCGATTTGTCCCCAAATCAAAGTTATATATCACCAATAATATTTTTTCGCAGAAAATGTAAAATGTTAATAAGCGAAAATGTTGGAACAATTTCATATATAAATTTGATTGGCGACGGAAAAGAAAATTGCAGCAAAATTTACTTCCTGCTCAATGAATTAAACTGAGTATAAAAATGATTCAAATAGTAATCAATTTTTTTTTCTCTCTCTTTGCTCTTTCTCTCTTTTTTTTTTTGAACACTAACTAGATATAACCGTAGGTCAATGCCTACAAGCATGTTTTTTCATCAGTCGAAGAATTTGGACATTAATTTTGAAAGAATTTGAATGGCCTACAATAATTTGAAATTTAAACGTAATAATTATACCTAATACTGCCTAAACTCAACCTAACTTAAAGGCCTAATTGTTGAGTTTTGGCCTGTCGGCGGTGCTATTTGGTAAGATATAACTTGCTAGCTGTTGTTGAAGAAACGCACTGGCCGAAAATTAACTCTATGGAAATTCAAAATATTTTAAATATCTGAATTTGAGATACGGGGCAGATTAAAACAACGAGCTGGCGGATCGTGGGTGTTGCGTGTCCGTGAGGTTCTCGTGGTCTGTGCCAATCTTAACTCCTATGGCTCCTTTGTGATATACTATGCCATGGGGGTGGGATGGCAGTTGTACGCCGGCGGGTTAGGCCGGGCGGTCGGGCACGAGGGGTGTTTGGTGTTTAGCTCTCACGCTCAGGCGTCGGTAGATCCTAGTCATGCTCGAAAACTCTGGCTGAGGGGTCAACCTGTTAGCAAATGTAAAGATTCTCACCAGTGTTCGACGTGAGGGGTCTTCGCACAGTTGAACAACAGTGATGGGCTATGCGAGTCCACAGATGATTGCACGGTGGTGGCGTGTGAGAATGCGACGGGGCGTCCCCTTGTCGGAACGAGGAGTTTCTGCTGATGCCGTTGGCAGCAGTATCTGGTGTTTGCATATGGGGGTCAAGATAACAAAATGTTCCCACCGGTAAATCCAACAAATGGTCCATGAAAATAAAAATGTTCAAATCCAACGAATAAAATTCTGCTTCTGGCGGATAGAAAACTCTTTCCTCCGCATGGTTGAGGAGTTTCCCATCTGGGAGTACGCACTTCTCAATATGCGAACAGTCACAATTCCCCGTCTTGTAATGTGCCAATGTCACTCACGGGTGCGCTCCTCCCCGATAAGCCGACCCAGCTTCATGTGCGTAGCGCAGAACTTCCCCACCTTCCGTCGAATCTGCTGCCTTCCCCCGCCTCAGTGAGAAAATCCTGGTCGTCTTGCGGCACCTCCTTCGGCCCGGAAAAAAAAAAAATCCATGGTATGTTTTGCGGTCTTCCCCTTGCGTGAAGGTTACTGTAGGCCCCGCAGTCCCATCTCACCAGCCAGCAGTCGCAGTGAATCCTCTAGAAACTTCTGTAGTATATTCCTCGATGGTGGGGAGATCTATCAGCGGATCGGCAATTTGGTCTCCAGCTTGGTCCTGATGTTGCTCCGCCGCTGGTCTGCACGGGTTCAGCATTGGCAGCCTCAACTAGCCTTATCTTGTGTTGTCGGAACGCTGGCCTCACCGGCGACTTCAGCGACGTGGGCAACCTCCGGAACTTGCACGCTGGGAATTCTCAGTGACCTGGGACTTGTAGTCTCCCCTATCGTCCGCAGGTGGTGGGGTGAGGGGGCGGCGTTGGGGGGTCGGGCGCGGGTGTGAAGGAATCTTAAAGTCCCTCAGGAGTTTGGAGCCCAGGCCCGTCGCGCTTGCCTATCGTCATCTTGTGCCGGGTTAAATCATTCGGCCTTGGCGTATTTAATGCTGCACCCGTGCACCGGCAACACTTTCCGCTATTCTTAGGGCAGCAACATTCTAGGAACTTTCTTTTTGTTATACTCTTTCCACCAGACTTTACATGTCAATTCGCAGAGGGAATCCATGATGCCTGCTTTTACTGCTGGTTGGTGACGGAATGGCGACGGGACCATGCAGCGCCGGCTTATATAGGCCCGCCTAGCTAGGCTAATGTAGCTATTAGGCTTTGACCAGCGGGACGGGCGACGCGTCGCCCGTCGACTTCCCGTGGTTTTCTCCAACCTAACTAATAAAAACTAAAGATAATGTGTCGTACTTACCCTTCTCCCTTAGGTGAAATACTTCAGCCTAATAAGGCCCATTTCTTTCATGTTAACCCTCAAAACGCGGCCTGTTTGGGCGATCATTTTTCCCGGCAAATATGTTTCAAAACTAAACAATAATGAAATATCCCTGGGATACTCACAGCGCATATGCAAGGGCAACCAACACTTTTCATGTCGGCTTGAACCATGAGCACTATGCCAACCTTGTATTTCTTCACCTGTTTAAAAACGAAAATGCAATATTAGTACCGTCCTCGAATATATAATAATTCTATGTGTTAGTTATGAACATAATATTGTTATTTAATGTGTTATATAATAATTCTACGGTGTTTAACACACGTTTTTCAACACTGTGTCTTCAAACCTGGAAGTTGAGCTATGATGTCATCACTCCTCTCAATATTCCTATATTCGATCGCGACTTCAGGGATTTATTTAGGATCCCTGCTTCAGGCTCATTTGATGACGTTTCACGAACAGGTCATAAATATTCTATATTCCACTTTCGCTGACGTATTTTGACGTTTGCATAAGTGATTAGCTTAAGCGATCTCATTAACTCCTAAATACTGATGGGTATGCAACGAAGTGATGTTCTTTGACCAAAGTGTAACAGATTTTCTATGAACACTTTAAGGTTGCTTGACACTGCGTATCTACCCCAGGACATGACAACGTACGCAACCCAGCGATAACACTTGAACAGCTGTACTTGAAGGAGTATAATCGTTGCATTGCAGATATGGAGGCACCCACTAAAAAAAGATGTTTTAATCTTGCAACGGTCAGTGCGTAATTTTGTAATGTTTTTAAGGTCAGAAACCTGAGTTCGGTAATCCCTTTTCATGTATTTTGCGGCAGAGTTTCTTTTTTCATCGTTGTTTTACTACTACTTTTTGAAACATGTATTGAAGTGACTGCAAGGCAGATCAACATATCAGCCACAGCCTGCACAGTCAAATGTCGTTATTGTCAGTCCTGCAACGGAGAGGTATATATAATAATTATAGGAATTTCGTTATGTTTTATATGTCAGAACAAAAGTTTTTATATATTTTTTAGATGCCTGTAATTCATGAATTCTGTATGCATGCATGGTCGTTCAAGGCAAATCAAATCGTTCTCACTGCACTGCGCGGCCTACATGGCGCAAGTCACTAAGTAGGCAAGCCCTAGCTTATTTAGACTTACCCGAAGTAGACACTATCCCGAAGGTAGCCCGAGGTTGCTCTGGCTTTTTCCCGCTACGATAGCCCCACTATCTTCTCTTTTTATATTTTGTAGTACGCGACGACGTCAACGCTACGTGAACGAGCTAGCCCGAGGTTGCTCTGGCATTTCCCCCTACATACCCTGTTATCTTCTCTACATTGTGGATGTAGGTACTGGGCGACGTCAACGCTACGTGAATGGGCTAGCCTTAAAGCCTGAGACTAACCCGGAGACTAGCCTGCCTAGCTAGACTTAAGAGTAGACTAGCCGAGGTTGCTCTGTGATGGCATTTTCCCACTACGAGAGCCCTTTTATGTTATCTCACACTTCACAGTTTGTACTAACTTAGCGGTAGTTACGGATGTGAATCACGCTACGGTGAACAGGGCTACCTTATACTAGCCCCCGGCGATAGCCTGCTAGCTCACGGCTAGCTTGTAAGAGGAACTATCTACCGTGAGAACGTTTCATTGTGGGCATTCCATAACGAAACGTCATTCCGATTAAAGATGCGTCCTGATTTGCTCGTATATTTGGGTTGCATTGCGAACTAGGCTAGATTCAAACTAGACCCTACATGCCAGTCTGTACTTAGTCATGACCATTAGAACTTGTCTGGCCGCAGACTGGCTACGAAAATTTGAAGCCAAGCGCCCGGACAATTATCATGATGGGAATGGGATTACGGGTGGGATGATGTGACATGATTATACAATACCCCCGCTTGTTCCGTTAGTTTCTTTAAGTGCACTTCAAAATTCAAGAAATGTACGACCTGGATATTAATATCCACTCTGCCTCCAAACTGATATTATATTTATACTTAAACAGCTCATCATATAAAAATGTCCTGGCTCATGATAGCTACTTTAGTCATATGAACTGGAAGGTGGGGTGACCCGATCATGGTTTGAATTAATTATATTTGATATTCTTTCCTCCCGGCATAATCACCAAACACTTTTAAAGTGTATTACAATTTGAGTTAATCTCTTCAGCTCTTGTGTATGCAAAACTAAAGCAAAATGTAAAGGGGGCCCACAAAATTCCAAAATTGCCATGCATGCCATGGATAGCTGGTGATAAATGTGGTTGCCCACCCCTATTTTTTTTTTCGATTTTTTTGTTTGCCCATAAGCTTCAAAAGTAAATATAGTGCTTGGCCACGAGGTGATATTTTGGCATATGGGTACATTAGAGTGGCAAAACGAGAGTACTACTAACATGTTAAGACACTTCAACTTATAATTTCTGACATGATAGACTTTCCAAATAGTACTTAACCTGCTTTAATTGCATAACAAAATGGCCGCCACACAAGTTTGCTTGCTTCATACTGGGTTCAGCCATACCAGTGCTTGTAGAAGGATAATTTGGTAAAAAAGTTAACATAGCTTTGTGATATGGACAACCATCAGACTTCATATATCCATTCTACTTAAACCTATTTGCATAAAGCCATGGCCGCCATTTCGTAAATTTTGAGAATAAATTTGACTCAACATTCAAGTATCGTAAATGGATGAACTTACAACTAATCTGAAAGTTTATATTACACTATTGCTTTCAAATAATACTATAAAACATGTATGTATGCAGACTCCAATGACAACTTAAGGTGAAATTTGAATAAACAAAATGGCCGCCATTGACATTGCGCCATAACTAGTTTCGGGTATATCCGAACTCGTTGAAGAAATATCTGTCTCAAAAACTGCTAAAATGAGGTGTTTGGTTACAAACCATCAAATGAATTCATGCCATCTATTTTAATAAACCTTAGTTTTGCATCTTCCTAAATACCGCCGATTGTTACCCACAACTTTCAGCACTTAGGGTGCTTTTTAATGGTGGCCATTTTTCATCAGGGGCAAAATGTAAGTGTTAATCATTGCACTTGAAATCATATGTCCTTACTCCCTACTACCTTTAAGAACCACCCGTATAAAAAAATCATAGAGTGACCCGTGCCTTGGGTTTATATGGGAAATTGCTCTAGATCTGACATAAGAATCCAACTACAATCACTTTAATGTATGTTAACCACTTATATTTTTTATACAGAATATCTGATGCTCCATTCTTTCACATATTATATTGTTTTCAGTAGTTAATTCAATATTTTATGCACATTTTTGCCCATGAATTTACCATTTTATTTTTGCCAGTCATTAGCATACATCGCTATCAATCAATCTAGTAACAATACATAACATATACACATTATACATAATTATATCCCCCACCTCACATATAGATTCTCTCATCTGATTGGTGTTTACAGGTAAGTCATTAAATAGCTGGCCCGTTTATTTTATCATCTGACGTCACCAAGACTGTGCCCGGGCATGGCATCGACTGTGCCCGAAAATAATAAACGGTCTCAAGCACCAGTGTTCATCGATCGCCGCGTGTTTGCGAGTCCCCGTACAATAAGCGTGACAAATAGCTTGTAGTTGTAGGCATTGCCAGTTCGGAACTACTTTTAACCAATCAGATGACCAAAATCTACATATTCGGTATATAAACAAACAAATATTTGCCCTGCTTAATATCGGGCACATTAAAATTATAGCCCTCGGTGATGTCAAACCATGACTATGCCCTCAGCTTCCGCTTTTCGGGCATAGTCATGGTTTTTGACATCATCCTTGGGGTGTATAATTTTTAACTTGGGCCCCTCATCAGCAGTCAATATTTGTATACTATTGGACCACTCACAAGTTTCTCATTACCAGTATTTGCCACCTAGTCCTCTGAATACTACGCCCCATAGAGCTTTTTGGTAACTTGCAACATGTTCTTTGTCGCTAAGCGGAGAAGAGCTGATGAAGTAGGCTCAAGAATGGACTACCATGGAGCGTGCTTGCACCTCTCACCTCTCCTGTTCAATACTAACGACCAACCTAGAGTGCAGGAACCTGTCGTTTTTAAATCTATGCAGATGATCTTGGAATTAGCGTACAAGAAGCAGAATTCACAATGTGAGTATACTCTCCAAGCTTTGGATAACTCCTAAGTACTACGAGGAACCACCTACGTGCAAATTCGTACCAAGACCCGGGTGTGTGCTTTCCATCTACGCACCCGTGGACCAAACGTCAGCTTAAAGTACCCTGGTCCGGAACACCCCCTGGAGCACTGCGATAACCCTCTTCTACCTAGGAGTTTGGGGGACCGCACTCTTTTTTATAAGAACCCCATCACAGAAGACGAAAGGAGGTATGGCTCACAGCAAATAACAATCCACGAGAACGTTACATCCTAGCAGGAAAATTTTGCTCCAACAGTAGTGTAGCGAGCATGCTAGAAGCGTAGCTCTGCCAAGTATCTAATGTAAGCCATGTGCACTATGTCCGGACAGAGACCTGCTTCCAACCGCCTTAAATCTATAGATAGTTTCTTAAGCAATGTCTAACCTCTTGAATCAGTCTCCAAGCAGTTTAAGGGAGTACCATCTATTGGTATTGAGCCGGGTGAGCATCTTCCACATAGAGCTGACTCCTCATGGCTGAATGCGATCCTCAACAGATTGCGAACGCATAAATTGGCCGATCTACGGGTTCCTTGCAGAAGTGGAGGCTACCTGAGCATATCACGACACTACCTGTGGTTGTGGAACAGCACCACAGACACGTTCCCTGTCTCATGTTTGGAGCAAACATGGCCTGTATGTGAAAGAGCACCTATGGCCAATAAAACTTGACTCACAGCATTAAATAATGCCATCCTCCGACTTATCATAAGATGTCTTCGGGCAGCACCAACTGAGAACGTTATATTTATCAGAATTGCCCCATCAGACATCTTTCATAGTTTAGCGAGCAGCACGAGGCATAGCATGCAATATCTAATGTGAAGCACCCGATGTCTGGACCGAGACCAGTCCACCCCCCTTTAATTCCAGAGAGAGTTTTCTAGCAAGTCCACTCTTTGAATCAGTCCGCTAAGGTGCTTAAGAAGTTGCATTGGTGGAAAGAAATACTTGCTATCAACAAGTAACATCAATTGGTTTTGAACGTGATGCAGCATCTTCGCACCTGAGCTGGACTCCAAATGGACTGACATTGCGATGTTTTCACAGATGGATACTAATCAATCGACCGACCTACGGTTTCTTTGCAGAAGTGGCTACCTGGAAGCATTCCAGACACTACCCTGGTGGTTTTGGAACTCCCTCATGAAGGGTCCACAGTTTCTCATGGGAAGCTGGCCAGTTGTTCACGGTCGTTTATGGGTGATCTAGTTCACTACAGGTGAACTTTTGAAGTTTGTAAACTCGGGATTTGAGGAGGCTTTTATCCAGAACATTGCCTTTGGCAGAAAATGCGCTGACAGAGTCTCATCAATTACGTATTGAAGGCATCCTTTGTGTACCTTGTCTTGATTGAGTTCCACACTTCATTTTGCAGCTAATGTCATTGTTGAAGGTCAAGCTGAGATCAGTTCAACTGATTCAAACTTGGGTGCATATGGTGTGCAGAAAGAAAAAGGGAGTGTGTCGGTCTCTCTTGCGCGCTTTTTAGAGCTGGTACGTCCTCGGCCAATGCACAAATCTCCTCCAAGTTTGACTCGCTCCTCTCTCATCTCTCTCACACACACATCAGTGTTTGCCTTACTGGCTGATGACTTCTTTCAAACTCAGAGTGTCATGTTGTTAAGTATATGGAGGTCAACCCATCAAAGTGAAACAACTTCGTACTAATTGGTTTAGGGAGCAAAGAAGCAAAATTGAATCTGGCCTGCTTCCTCTATATGAGGACTGCCTATTACCCTTCTGCGGCAGATGGGCAAACTATATGGTGCCGTAGAAGCCCTCTCCATACCCTTCAAGCCCCAATGTCGGATGTCTTGTACGTCCTGATGGGTAATTTGTCATCAGTAGATGAATGGCAACCCTGCTGCAGACGTTGTTATAGAGTTCTTACCCTGCACTAATTGCCCAAGATTTTGCGGTGCAGACACTGCAATGTATGGCTCATGGAATTCCTTGTACAGACTTGTGCCGGTACCGACAATGTGAAAACATGAAAGGTGAGTTCATTACATGTGGACAGTCTGGTTATATTGGGAACGAGGAAGAGACAGACTATTAACGGAGGCAAAATACAGAGGACTAGATTTGGCAAAATACTTGTAATGAGAATGTTATTTATTTCCCAAATTCTGCATATCTCTAATTGATTGAAATAACTACGAAACATATTTTAGTACAAGAAGGGATCCTCAAATATTCCATATTTGCAAATTAGGTTCTTTAAAACTATGTATCTAGACCATTTATTCCGAGTGGAAACAGTAACACTTAAAAACACTTAAACGCCCAGGATTCAATGCTACAATTCAAAAAGGCAACGCAGTACAAATGCTAATTTGGCCACATGGCGACCATTTGGGATTGCAAATTTAGATTATTAAATGATGGCTAATGAATTAATTTTTGATTGTTTTTACCAATATCATTTTAAGAAGCAGTTTGTGGGAGTTTGTACCTAAAATCTTTCTCTATTAGTCAGGATAAATGGCCGCACGATTTTTACGGCGTCAATTCCAATGCAGCCATTTTGTTTTTTTTGCAATTACATGCGCAAGTGTGTCCCCTTAAAGTCTTGCATACACACATAAATATAAATAATATTGCATAGTGGAACTTTAAGTGTAAGATTCATCCATGTGATACCTTGTACATTGACTGTTAAGTCAAATTGTGCTCAAAATTTACAAAATGGCGGCCATTTTGGATTTTTGCAATTATTTTTAATAAAAATGTATGGATTTGATTTCTCTTGGTGGTTTGTTGTATTATCAACAAACACGTTGTATTTCACTAAAAGAATTTCTTCAAAACAGGATATCGCCGGAATAAGTATGACAAATTATCAAATGCGGCCATTTGCTTTATTCAAATTTAAAAAAGCAAATGCTTAGTTGTCACCTTCGAAGTCTTGTATAAAGACTTTTATATTAGTTATATTAGTACAAGGGTGTAATTGCAAACTTTAAAAGTGCTTGTTCATTCATGGGTACCCTGAACATTGACTGTTAACGTAAATTAGTCTCAATTTATGAAATGGCGGCCATTTTGGATTTAGTGCAGATTAGGTTTTAATTCAAAGGTATGGATTTGATTCTGCTGGTGGTTGGTCCATTGTCAAACACCTCAATGTTAAGCATTTTCATTAAAAGAATTCCTTCTAACAGACAACATATGGGCTAAACTAGGTTATGGGCAATTTCAATGGCCGCCATTTTGTTTATGCAAATTAGGAGGCTTAAGCTACTACTTGGGAATGTCTATCATGCAAATTATTTATAGTGATGGTTTTCTGATTAGTGATACCACACTCGCTTTGCCCCCCCTGATGGTACCGACCAACCTATCTGGCCCAAGGCTTAATATTCGGGCGGTTTAAATTTAATGGGGTTAATGAGGAAAATATGGAACCTTCTGATACCAAAATTTCAAATTGATGGAGTATAGAGGGTGAGGTTGTCAGTCACCCAATTTTTATTTACCATGAGATCAAGGCATGCATGCATGCAGAGAGATGCTGGGGACTATTACGTCACATATGATCGTGTGTAGCCAATTCTGAGGAAGGTTGCAACAATACCCCTGGTGATGAACCAATATATCAATCCTGATGAAGGGAGCCCTCTTTACCATGAAATCTGAACATACCTAGAGACTACCTATCTCCAGGGGTTGACTAGCTTTAGAACTGGGGGTCAAAACCTTCAGTAACAGATTCTAAACCTATATAGGCAATAATGACCCTCCGAAATGTAAATGTTGTGCGCCACACAACTTAAAATTGGCATGTTATTACAATGTACCCTTATATTGCAACCCCATGCCTTAACTCAGAATCCCAACGTGTACTGAGATTAGAGACGTGATTTGTTCAGTAATTGGATTGCACTGTAATATTCCATTGTATCATTTAAAAGGCCTTTTATTTAAGTCGCGAATGATTTTCTTTAAAATCTAAATCAAACAAGAAAGGTCTAAGTTGTACGTTGGTAATTAATCATCTGTAAACCCTTATCGACGGTTGGGTACGTTTTTAAGACATATTGCCTTCATAGCACTGCTACTGGTTGCATATTTAAGTTAGGCCAAACTAGATCAATGGATAATTTTAAAACGAGAATGTGGCTGTGAACAGTTGTAAAAACAAATAGTACAATTTCCCAAGCTCGACCAAGCCTTGGTCTACACTTTAGCCCAAGCTTGACGCCATAAAACAACCCATTTGTATGCTACGAATCTTGGTCTTGGACATCCCAGACAAAGGGGACGTCTCTAATCCAAGAGTTAAAATTACAGATCATAGAATAACGAATTTAGGATTTTTAAAAGCAGTAGAACAGAGTAAATTGGAATGGATAGCCATGAGAAACCACATGGAAGAATTGAGCTGAATTAAAAACAAAATCTTATGAAATGGCACTTTCAGCAGTATTGTTATTTTTGCGAAGTACCTTACATTAAAAGGTAGTGGTTACGTAGCCGTATACGGCTATATAGCGGCAGAATCAGAATTAGTTAGCCGTAATATGGATATATAGGCGGTAGCCTATAACGGGTCAAAAGGCTATCCTATGTGAATCCGCTGTTAAGCCGTTACTGGAATCCGCTATTATAGCCGTAAATGTACGGGCTATAGCAGCAGAATTATGTAGCCGTATACGGTCAAAAGGGCCTGTCCTGTGGCATCAGCAATAGCCGGAAATGACGGATTTAAATGAGGCCTAATTAGTGACCAGATTATGTAGGCCTACAGCCCACTGGTGGATAAAGCTGCAATGTACTGGTTACGGGAGGAATAGTGCCCCTAATGAACTACGGAGGACCCTAACCCCTAACACGCATGCCAAGGAATCAACGTTCAGTTTTCATTTCCAGTTAAAAATGTCAAGTGTACTGGTACATGGCAACAAAATGGGGTGTTAAAATTTAACACCAAGGTCGGTTTCAAGCTTGTTGGTGTTAGTTTCTGGTGTTTGAAATTTAGGATTCGAACACCATGTGGTGTTGCTGCATATTTTAATTAGGCCTTGGTGTGATCGTTTGTGATTTGTTACAGTTACAATAGAAGCAACAAAATAACAAAATTAAATTTCTCTTACTAAATTATCAGATGTTACAAATATAAATGTAACACCAGATTTGGTGTTTAATTAACCACCAGAGGGTTTGGTCCCGTATTGATTCCAGTAGAATGTTAAATTGCACCCAGTAGTGTATTGTCAATTTGGCCCCGGCCGTGTTAAAAAACTATTACATGAATGTGCAGTGTAAATTAACACTAAGCAGTGTCATATAACACCAATTTTTGTTTAATATAACACTAATACCATGGTGGATTTAACACCAAAAATGGAGAGAGTAATATAAAAACCACAATGTGGGTGCAGTCCCCTATTGATCCAGGTGGGAGTTAAAATGAACACCATGGTGTTTTGCAGTAGTGTATACGGTGTGATATTTTAATTTTTGCGCTAAATAACCGTATACGGCTACGTAGACGACTTCAACATTTAAATGTAACTTTGCTAAAGCGGTTAACAGGCTGACTCAGAGATTCCCGAGGAGGGTGCCCTCGATTTTCAACAAATGTTGTTTTTTGCATAAAAAAATTATACTTAATGCTTGTCCATATACTAAAACACTGTGTGAAATTCTAAGCTTCAAAAATCAAAGTCCTTCAAATAGAAAATCGCAACTTGTTATAAATTTCCAGATCCGGAAAATTTAGTGTAAATACAAAGTATCCTAGGGCACTCTACTATATACAGAAATTCACTGAACATGGAAACGAAAATCAAATACATCTCAACTTTGGAATTGGGCATTTTAGGTTGGGGTTACTATCTTTGTTCTAGTTGAATATTTTTCAATAAATACACAAAAATTTGTATTTCCAAAAATCTCGAGTTCAGCCTTTAATGTAAGGGATTGGAAAAAAAAACAGAGTAGATTGGAATGGCAAGTCATAAAAGTACCTATAAATGGAAGAATTATAGTTATTTGAAATGCTTTTTCACTGCAGCAATATCCATCTCATTTAAAACTCAGAAACAACAACATTTACATGGACCCAGGGGGTGTTTTGAGTCATCCCCACAATGCACCAGTTTTGGGAAATTTCAAAACCCTCAATAGGTGGTGATCCTAACAAAAATCTATTCTTAACACAAATAAAAACTCTGCCACTTTTACGCTATTTTTAGCCCCCCAAATGCTAGTACTTGGAGGAAGAATTTAGCATGATTATGAATGTCTTGTAGTCCTTAAACTTCTTGAACACTTTTTATCCACAAGTACTGACATGTGTTTAGACAGTACAGTATAGGCAATAGGCAAGGCATTTATGAAGGATTGATTCAAAACACCCTCTGACCCTGGACCCAGGCTAGGCAATCTCCCGGGCCTCCCACACCAAGGATTTATTCGTGAAGGTTGCCTGTGGTTACATCCAGCCAGACCAGGACAGATGATAACGGGCTACTTCTAGCCCAGGTTCCAGGGTTACTATTATAAGGAAAAGAAGCTCAAGAATTGACATGCAGAAGTATTAGCGCAAAAAATCAATAAAGAGAGTCAATGCCTGCCAAGTTGCCAGGAAAAGTTGCACGAAGGCTCTACGGAACCTAGGCGTGTGATACGCACCCCTTTTTTTGAATTTGTATTTATTTTTTTTTTTTGTGATCATACTTGGGGTCAACTCAATTAGTTATATTATATTCCGCGGACTGTTACGCCGGGATGTCAGGTTGAAGTAGTGAACCAGGGGGGAGGACGGTCAAGAATACCTAATTTAGACGTCGGACATGGTTTAACACGTAAAAGCGAAATCTTGAAATCGAAATTTTTTTTATGTTGTGTAAGGACTATGTCCCTTTTCAAACGTAAACGTGGCGCTGAAGAAAAATCAACTCCAATGTAAGGGTTATTTCTGAACTTTTTGGATGAATAACAGCCGAGGATGATTTCGTATGTCACCCACATACCACATGAAATACCCAAATTGAATTTGTTGGGTTGCAGTCCAGGGGAGGAAGGACGCCCGAGGTTCGAAATAGATTTGGGGATTTTAGAGGGTTGTGAGCTCCAGCGGAGCTCTATGGGGGCGCAAAATCCAAATGGCCTCTTAAAGGTGCAACGAGGGATTTTGAGGCACCAGAATATTGTGTAGTAATAGTAATTCATATAGATTAGACAATCAGTTAGATTTTTACCTTATTTGCTACAGAAGAGAAATGTCGTAAAAGAGAGAAAAAAGGTTGATTGTGATTTACTTATATTTCAATTATAAACAAGGCCTGAATTTCGTCTTTGCCCCTATACGAATTAGAAATTTCACATTTTTGTACCAAAGAAACAGTTCTCAGCTTAAAGGTGCTTGTTCCGATTATACGTGTAGTGTGTTCTCTACTTATATGAGGACCTCTCATCACTAACACCCCATCAAGTACCGTGTGGGAAACAAACTTGCGGTTTTGATGGTAGACTCAATTGCATGTTGCAATCCCTATCAATACTGTGGCTATTGATGGTTCACCACTAAACACTTAAAACGGCGGTTTTTTTTGTTAATATTTGGGAATGAAATGGATTGTGAGGGCTCAAATTTCAGGACGACAATGAGAACAATACTACGGCCTTTCATCGATATCAAAATCGATACACTTCCGGGTAACTCCAAGGGGTCCCGCAAAAGACGAACACGCAACCTCTGTCAGATCAGGGCCCCGGGGCAGATGGGGAAATCCCCAATAACCCAAATCGGCAGACGTGTCCCCGTCCCCGACACAACGTAATATGCCGACGCGTGCCGACGTATTGACAGGATTGGCTATTCCGAAACACTTTTGCTCAATTTCTTTCACGAACCAGATGTTGTCATAGTTGATCCGTGTTTCGTGACGTTAAACGTGCAATCGTTCTATGGGTGTGACTTTTTTGTAGCAAACCGTTTTCCGCACAGTTGACATAAAAAATTACCTACATCAGCCTTTAACACCATAAAAAATATCCATTGTTTAACTGTGTATTTATACATTGTGTCCCAACAAAACGCAACACTTGGTCGCAGGCGCCATAATTTTTGAACAAAGCACGTGCCTACTTATTCTTTTTGCAAGGTAAGATGGGGCTGTGAGCTAATATTCCTGAAAGTGTCATAACGGTAGGCCAATAGTTTTAAGATTGTACCCCAACACAAGTAACCACCCGAGAAACCCCTTTTACAAAAATGAGGAGCTGGTTAACCACAATACTGGCAATGAAGAAAAGAATGGCAAATACAATATTGATTGTAACACCTTTACCTTGCCCACATTTCTTGAAGAACACTACTGGGTCAAATGACTGCATTTTACATAATTATTATTTAACTGAAATAATAAACATTAATTAAAACGTAATTTATTATGGTGATAAAATATGTTTTCATTTCAAGAAGATATAAACTATGACTACGTCTAGACAACCTCCAACATTACATAAAATGATAAGTGTTGCTGCAACTTGGCTTATTACTAAAAATAATGTTACATTCTCTACATTATAATGAAGGTACAACCTATGTTTTCAACACAAAACTCAATAACCATATTAGTATAGTCATCCTGTCATACATTTGGGTTATAGAAACGCTTTGTGTGTCCGGTCAACAAAATGAATTAATTATTAGCTCTAATCCAATGCAGTCTTAAAATTTGGACAATACGAAGAGAGTTTGTTGATCATCCTTTCCTAATTCTATTTCAGGATCGTGGTGTTAAATAAAACGCATGTTTTTAACTGTTTTATTACCATGGAAACATTCATATGTTAATATAAATACCAATGGAACATTCATATGTTAATTTTGTTGCAGCACATATCTTTTAAAACAGGGGGGACAACGGTGGTTATATAGACTTAGAGATTCATATGGTTGTCTGGGTGCAACGTACATTACAGTGGCGTGTTTGTTGTTAATAGCGCCTCAATTAGGTTAAATGGGTTCCTGCTGTTCTTACTTGATTTTCTGGGGTCATATCCTTAAAAAATGATTACCCTACCTTTATGGACTTTTCAGGGGTATTAGCTAACAATCCCTTACCTTACACAAAAGAAGTAGTCGAATGCTTTGTTCAAAACTTATTAGCGCCTGTCACCAAGTGGTTGCGTTTTTTTTTTTTTTAATTGTGTATTTGTATAGAGTGCTAATTTTTAAACAGGGATGCCAAATAAATCTGAACTTCCGCTGGTCCAACTCCGTTTTTTATTTTGGTGAGTTGCTGAGACTTGACCGTCATTGT
>JAMKCH010085002.1:0-52481 GCA_023653785.1 Ophioderma brevispina | reverse complement strand
CGCGACTAGTTTTATTTTTTGTTTCTTTTTTTTTGCCTAAAAATCACTAACGTTACATTATAGTCTTAATGACATGGTTAGTTACATCACAAAGATGAATCTACTTCAAAATGAGGGTGGAAACTACGTACTATCGAAAAACGTCATTTTTTCCACTTCTGTGTCTTCAAAAATTCGGAAGCCACAAAGTGGCTGTATAGGGCATTGGTGGCCGAGTAGGCCAAGTATTTTAACTCCGGCTTCGGGCCCCAAATTAGGGCATATCCCAACCCAAATTTCAAGTATTTTCAGATTAAAAAGGGTGGGACTATACTCGGGCCAGTACGGTTAAGTAGCTTTTGAGATGGCTTCTCAAATGATTATCTAAAAACCAAGGACCTACGACTAAGTGTTTGGATGAACTAAGACGAGGCTTGGAGCATGGAGATT
Organism: Ophioderma brevispina; assembly: GCA_023653785.1. Classification (NCBI taxonomy): domain Eukaryota; kingdom Metazoa; phylum Echinodermata; class Ophiuroidea; order Amphilepidida; family Ophiodermatidae; genus Ophioderma; species Ophioderma brevispina. The sequence continues at coordinate 52,052 of JAMKCH010085002.1, read as the reverse complement.
TGGAATGATAAAAAGTTACAAATTCAAGTAAAGTACTTGGGTTGTGCTTTCCAAAAGTACAATAATATTGCACTGTACTTCTGTAACCATCCTGGCTGAGGATTGATTTAGACGTACCATCATACAATGCATTCTTTGTGGTTAACCCAGTGTAGATACCGGGGGTCAAGTAACGGTTCACTTGCACAGCAATAGATTCTACAGTTAAATGGTGAATTTATGAGGGATATTTGAGTTGGTATTTTCAAGGTCCAGAAATCAGTTTATGGGAAAAATGGGTATCAAGTCAGTTAATATGGTGTATCAAGATCAGTTATCCCCAGAGGTTTTTCATTGTACTATTCAACTGACTTTTTCTTCTACCATTCAATGGGATTTGACAGTGCAAATGACAGTTGCACTAGTTGCATGGATTGTGGGGCTTTCTGAAAAACATCCCGATTACTGACATAGAAAATTGGACAAATAGATTGCACAATGCAAGAATTGCTTGGGTTGCACTTGGTATAAATACAGTATGCTTTCACATTAAAGGAAATTAAAAAAAGGACATAAAGAGACATGAGGAGATTTCCAGAAAGGAAAGAATCGCCCCACAATTTTTCTCGAACTAGGTTTTTTTTACATAGTGGAATGCTACAATTGTATTAGAATCACACCGTAGTGAAGAAGCCGCATACGCCATCTTTATGTAATAAGATGATGATTTAGTATAGTTTCTGCCGTTGCACGACAGAAAGTCAAAGCATGGTTTTCTATGGGAACGATACGATAGCAGGCAGTTCAAAACAAGGTCTGCGGTTTTTTTGAACCTGTTTGTCCATAAACCTTCCAAACGTTCTCGGTAGGGCGTCTACAATCGATCCAGTGAAATGTGAGAAGAAAGTCATATCCTAAAAAAATCCCTCCTGTCACTTAAGTACACAATGACCTGCTTGATTATACTTAAGCCAGTTTTTCAGTATCTACAATTTTACAGGATGCACAAGGAGTAATATCTTTGGGTTTTTTATAATTAATTATGCACTCTTTGCACACTTATGAATTAGACCACAAAACACAAGATGTTTACTGTGTCTAGGTCTTACCCAGCAAGATTAATACTCACGGTGTACCCCAGAGCTTAGGCTACTCCATGGGTACTCGTAGCTCTACTCCCAAAGGTACCCCCTTGATGCACTATTGATGCAGTACCTAAACTAAGTACTTGTGAAGTTAAGTATACGAACCACTGGATGGATAGCAGCTCTGTTTACTTAGCAGTACCCTCCATCCTATAGTGTACTCTGCAGTTGCCTGCTAGGTGACTGACAGGTACCCAGTAGACCACACCCAGTAGTGGATACCTTCTGAGCTACTCAACGGAGTACTTCACGGTACTCCCCCTACAAGCTGCCTAGTAGGCAGCAATTGGACCATAGAGGGCGCCAACATTCCATTGTTGTTACGACTTTCTGATCATTTTCAAGCTTAGTAACATCAAATTTGAGTTGAGCATCACCAAAAAACCCATAAATGACATTTGTGTAAAAACATATAACTATGTGACCAAAATGTTAAATAAAAAATATGGATAAAATTTACTAAAATAATCAAAGCTCATGTGCATGGGAGTACCCTCCGCAGGTACTCCCGCATGGTGTGACTAGTTGTACTACTGCGTGTGTACCTAGGTGGATGGTTACCCACACTTTTGCGGCTGGCGATCTGGTACCCACGGTGGGTGTTGTACTCCGCGGCTATAATAGTCACTTCAAAAGGTACTCCCATGAACGAAATTGGTTGTGTATGCAGTGAAGTTGGAGGAAACAGCAAGTAAAAAAAAGAATGTTTAAAATGTTTGAATTGAACGTTCATCAGTAACTGACTTTCAGTACACATACACATGTGTTACATGACGACTCAAAGAGCTGAAAGGTGTATACTCTGAGTGTCAAATTTTTGTTTTGAGAAATAAAATACTTTCCAAAGGTGGTACCAGGCGTGTCCCAATTGCTGAGGCACTGCCATTTCCATTAATGTTTATCCAGGGGGGCTACATGGGGCTACTTAAAAAGATAAAAGGAATGCTCCCAGTTGTCAACCAAACTCTTTACAAGCCATGATTCCACAATGCCTTACTTGTAGATGCAGTGATTTCTCGAGGTGTACTTTCAGTCCTGGTGCTCTCATGGAACCACACTGTGAGGTCAGTCGGGATGTGTAGCTTGTGGATGGTGACAGATCCTGAATGTTATACTGCACCTCTGTACCAGGGACTTGATCAACAAACTGGAATTCTCCATTATTGTCCTCCGTTTCTCTGGTAGGATGTTGGAAGAAATCGTTGTTTCAGAGGGTACCCAAGAGATGAGATGGAGGGGCATCAGAGCTAGAGCGTCAATGGACAAGGGTGTGGAGCAGGTCCTAGTTAAAAAGATGCAAGTTCATCAAATTCAATTATTCTGTACCTCAGGGATAGTCTTACTGAGATAGTGGAAATTCGCGACAGATATTTTGGCGATTTTAACACGTTTTGCCAAATGCGTGAGAATTTAATTTCACGGTATTGAATCAATGATATAATCTATTGTTAAAATAATTTTAGCGAGTTTTTATTTTCGCGTTTTTATTGTTCACTTGCGAAATTCGCGAAAATAAAAACATTGCGAAAATTTCCACACTGATTAAAGTTTTCTTGACCAATTTTTTCTACATGTAAAATGTATTTCTCAGGCAAATCTTTAAAGGTGCAAGAGAGATTTCGAGGCATCCAAATCTCTTGGCATAATAGTAAGTTCATAGAGATTAGACACTCAATAGATTTCTTACCTTGTATGGCTACCGAAATGTCTTGAAAGAGAGAAAAGGGCGATTTGATTTGCTTATATTTCAATATAAAAAACTAGACTCTGAATTTGTATTTGCTCCTATACGCAATTAGAAATTTCACAATTTTGTACCAAAGAATCATTTCTCAGCGTAGATCCTTTCAGATGGGGAATTTGATGGAAAGGCTTTGCATCAGGGCAAAATCAGTAATTAACCTCTTTTTTTCGGGACACCTGAGATGTGAAAGCTCGCGTTGTACAAAACAATCTCAGCTGCAAGTAAGGAAACCATCACTGCTACCTTGCACAACTTGTGGTGATTGATATCATATACTAAATGGCTCCCACGATACAGAGTCATCTTTGATCCCCCTATTACTCAGCGGTTTAATTCTGCAAGCAATATATAAGGGTGCGTAGATGCCTGATTATACTTTTGTTGCAGTGCGGATTTGTCATTTTTGGTGTGATTCTTTGGTTGTTTTTTCAATCCAAGGAATGTACAGGACAATTCAAAACTCACCATATATCCTTGTAAAGGAGCGCTAACATTGTTGAGTCCTTATCTACCCACAGTTTATATGTGATTAGCTCATCAGGTCCATCGTTATATTCATGGAAGATGCGTTTACATGGTCAAGTTAAGTTCAATGCACTGTTCGTCAGGTTTGGAAAACTATAAGTGTGCGGAAGGGCACCAGGTACAAAAGTACAAAGCAACAAACATGCCCAAAACTATTATTCTGCTTTAGAAATTGTTGCAATATTTTACGAGAAAGCTCTGTTGGAAACTGGGAACATTTTAGTATTATCGGGAAGATAGTGAAATTAAGGAGCAACTCTTCTGTTTTTGGTTTGGATTTTTTACAAAGATTTGAACAATTAAAGGCTTACTTGTTCTATGGGTCACAGAACGAACCAGCGGTGGGTTTGTTCCTAAGATGTGACTCTGATCAAATATGATGTACAGACAAAAAGACCAAAGAAGGTGATTCCCTTGGCATGCTGGATCAACATTGATGGTGGTTTGTGTTCCACCAATTCTCAGGCTCAAGGGTTACTGGTAAACGTAACCATCACCACGGGCCTCAGTCCAAGACAACTAATGGTAGTGGTAGTAAAATCTATATGGTGAGATCGCCTGGTAGACCCTCATCTGGAATGACAACAAAAACAATAATTTAGATAGGGGGGCAGGAAGGTGAACAAAGTACTCATGGTTAAAAGGTGCAAAGAGAGAGAGATTTCAAATAAAAACAGGTGTCCCCCCAAAAATGTTGAAAATTCTGATTTTGGCACTGGTTTTTAAAATTTATATCAAAAAAAATATCACCCTCTGTAAGGATTAAGCTGAGGATTGTTTCTTGTTTAGTACAAAAATTTGTGAAAATTTCTAATTTCGTATTGTATCAAACAAAAATTAGCCTATGATTCTATGAAATTATAAAGCAAAACAATCACCTTTTGTTTTCACTTTAAGTTATTCGTAACCAAAAAAAGATTGGGAATCTAGTGAGTGTCTAATCTATATGGAAAGCAACTTATATCACAAAAAATATGCATGACTTGAAATCTCTCGTTGCACCTTTAGCAAAAGTGGGGTCTCCAAAATACTCCTCGGTCCAGTTTGAGTCAATTTCAAACTGTGGGAGGTAACTATTAAAAACAAAAATCTCAGTAGAAAACAGAATGTGACTAAACGATTACTTTATGAAAACATCTTTGTATTTTGGTTAAACTTCTTAAAGGTCCATTGGCCGATCGCTAATAGCCTCGTCCCCAGAAGACCCAGATTTAGCAGAAGTGGTCAGCATTTTGGTATCAGAAAGCAAGCTACTATTTTCTCAGTTTACCTTGTGAAATCTTAGAGCCAAAGGGCATTTTGGTTTGGAAGTATGAGTGAAAATGTGCCCCATTTGGTAGACCATATTTCTTTTACACAGATACTCTATGGGGCTTAAGAAATCCATTTTAGCTCTACATCCAAAACGGAAATTTTGATATATCTGCGCCGAAACTTTACAGATGGGGTTTTGGAGTGAAGGCCAATCTATCAAGATGAAAACTTTCATATCCTTAAATTGGCCATCCCCCTTTAATTGGCTGCAGAGATGAACCAGTTTGTCTATGCAATCTGTAAACATGCAGACGCTCACCCCCACAGTTGGTTTCAGCTCAAAACAGCAGATGGGTTCTAAAATGTCTTGGTATATATTTAGTGGTCAACTCATTCAGAAAGAAGAATACAGAGTCTGTTACCAATGCTACCACACAAATATTAGTTGACGTCATGGCTGTATTCGGAAAGAGAGTCTATACTTTAGACCCTAGTCCTACATGAGTGGGACCTTTTTCTCTTTCAAAATACTGTGAAATTAAATGTAATGGGTGAGAAAAATTTCTCACAGATGGGCAGTTCTGGCCCATCAAGGACAAATTTTCCCCCCGTTACAGGCACATTTTTAAAGGTATGTTGGAATTGAAAAAAGGAAAAAAGGTCACTCAGGTTGGGGACTAACCTGGTTTAAACCCAGTCTATAAAGTTAGAATCTTTCAGAATACCAGCCTATTGCAGTTATGACACATTTTTGGGCTTAACTTATTCTTCTGGAGGTCATAAGAAAAAAATATTTTTCAAAGCAAACTTTTTCTTCCCTAATCTTTATTATTTATTGTAAAAACATTCGGCATAGCGCCCGGACAGAAGCCCAATATTGCAATATGCATTAATTTAAGGGACACTCCAGAAACAGCAGGGAAAGATTGGGGAGACAAGTCGATTTTAGATGCAGGCAGAGAAACCACCAAAGTTCTCAGAGAGAACCTGCAAAAGACGTGTGGACGGCAACCAAATTTCACATACACACTAACTCAATGGGAATGAACCTTGGCTGCGAGGGTTGCGAGAGGTGAGTGCCTCGACCCGCTACACCAATCGACCTCCCAAAGATCTATACACAAAATCGGTTGATTGCGAATATGCAATGTATGAGTATAGGACCTGCCATTTTTATGTTCATTTGACTGTTGTGTATCAAAGAATTATCATTACAAGAAATATTTTCATGCGTTATTCAAGACAAATTTGACCAGGCTTCATTTGGACACTGGTTGCCAAATTCTTACCCCTAAGTGCTGGAGAACATGGGCTACTAATTTCCCCAAGACCAAAGGTTGAGAAAAAAAATGGTCTGCGTGAATTAGTGAATAGTTTCACCCTTTCCTCATCAGCAGTCCAACTTATATATCATTCCCTCATAGCCTAGGAAGTATTTAGCAAGAGGTCCATTCCCATTCTGGCCACTGGTGCAGTGTGACTTACCAATTGTGATGAATCGTGTTCTCCTCTCACTATATTCTCTATCTGGACCATCTCCCACAAAGGGCAGCAACTGACACTGATTACTCAAATGTTGGGGTCCAGTTCGTCAAAAGTGTAACTGTGGTCGTTGGTGAAACCTACAAAGGAAAGGGAAAAATTACAGGTTAATCTTTCACCTCATGTATTTGAGGGATCTTGTCTGGTGTTACTTTACCTTGCTCCCCTAATCCAAGGTATCTTACGATATGAGACTGATAAGGGACTAACCAGGCGGTGGCGGCCAAGCCTCATTCAACAAAGGAACACCGTATTGATGAAGTATTCGGGATGCTGAAAAAAACCGCATGAAAATTTGCGGTTATTTGGACCAATAGAGGTTTTTTGGTAAGTGCTCAGCAGTTCATATTAAAAGGCGTGCACTTCGCAAATTGCGACTGTTCTGCGTTCCATATGTATTTCCCCGTTTACCAGCTGCTACCAAAAACCCGAGGTCAGTACAAATTCATGCAAAGCAGTGTGAAGTACGCATCCTTTATTTATTATTTATTTATCCCTGTTCTCATTGCCATTTGACGCAATGTTCCTGGTTGCATCTGGACGTCTTTCCGGAAAAAGGAGCGCGGTGTTCCTCGTTGCACGGGCCGTATTCGGAGAGAAAATGACGCGATGTTCTCGTTGCATATGGCAGTCTTCTGGGGAAAATTAGCGATGTTTTCGTTGATCTGGGCCGTTATTGACTTTCCGCTACTTATTCCTGTCCGGGAAAAACGGCAGAGATGAAATGAACGCAAATTTTGGCTCTCGTTGCTCTGGGCCGTTAAAATAAAAATAGATTGCCCCCTCGTTGCATTTGGCGTCGGTCGGCAAAACGACCGGTCGGGTTAGGGGTTAATCGATGAATGTGATGAAAGACAGGAGTAAAATCAATTAGTGTTCCTTTAAACCAATATTTTTCTTCGAGTGAAGGACTTTCAAACGGGAAAAAAAAATTGGATTTGAGAGAGACTCTTTAAACGACCTAAGTAGGATTTGAGACTCTCAAATGGCCGCCTCACAGTAATTTGTTAGATTTGACTCTCAAAAGGCCAAGGCATGATTGTTCGATTTGAGAGAGCCTCAAACAAAACCCATCTTTAGTTTGCTATTGTGCCTTCCAGAATGCTGCCCCGGCGGGTATGGAACAACTTGCCTCTCGCAGTGAGAAGATCGCACCACATTTCAATCATCAGCAGCAAACTAAAACACACCTTTTCCAAAATAGTGCCATGCACTCTCTTTTTGGATAATGCATAGCATTAGGATGCATCTGCTTATGTGTATGTTTTGCAGTGTTAGTATTCTGAAACTTATTCTCTATATTTCATGTTGTGATGTAAGCGCTGTGATCGCGATTCGTGGAACAGCGCTATTAATAAAGCTGCTATTATTATTATTATTATTAAACGGCCATTGTTATAAAACTTAATGCATCAGTTTGCAGTAAGCCGTTCTGTATATTAACTTTGTCCCAAGGTCACAAGGATGCTTTATAATGGCAACAAAGGGCACTAGTCGATATATGCATGGTACGGGGATTGAACCCCATCCAAGGTGCAAGGAGTCTTACTTAATTTGAAATGTACGATAGGCATATTGGCTTGACCATATAAACCTACACGAGGTGCAGGCAAAGAAAAAAGTTATAAATGAAATACAAACCGAGGATAAACCAGCTTTGGGAAACAAACACAAAAGAAAAACGAAAACAAATCTGAACAAATTCTCATGCTTTCCACGCAACAGGGGATTAGTGACTACTCTGCTACTGACGAGCAGTCTATCTTTCAATCGATCTTCAAGCACCGATGATGGCATTGGAGGAAGCAGAGAAAATTGACAGCGAAGCGAGCAGCGAGCTAATCAAATAAGCTCAATTTTGAAGTTACAAAAGCCGATGGATTATATGCAGGCTCTTGAACTCGAGACTTCTGTGTGTGAAGGTAAGGAAACAATAATAGCAATAATAATAATAATAGGGAGATTCGCAAGGGTTGTTGGGCACCCCTGCTTGTTCCAGGGGTTCTGAAAGTTCTCCCTAACAGACCAATTTCCATGAAATAGTACCCCTGTCGGTACTTGTTGTCGTTATAAAATAACCCATTCCAGTTGAAAAATATAACGGGGACCAATTTGCCATAAAATATATTCCTAGCGAGACCTGTTTTCAATACGTGAATAAAAAGTAGCTGTGAAGAATACCCTCGTAAGCATAAGAAAAAAATAACACTTTATGATTATTTTATGACAAAAAAAAATACATATCAAGAGGTATTGCTAAATGTTTTAAGTTCATTTCCTATTAATCAATGAACCAGTCACAATCTTAACTAAATTTGATACCTATAGTGGGACTAAAACTTTGAATTTGAGACCCCAAGCGGTTTGCCGCTAGTTCCACTTTTGAAAAACAGGGTAAACAACCCAAAATCCAAGAACTCCCCCCCCCCATTGGACGGTTAAAAAACGGGTTTCAAGATGATGGATGGCAATTAGGGGATCAAACGCCAACACAAGGGCTGAATAGCCCAGTTGGTAAAGCAACGGTTCGCAATCAGATGTCCTGGTTCGCAATCCCGCTTCGGCGAATTGATTTTCTCGTTTAGTTTATATATAAATGAATTTATTTTGTTTTACAGTGTCCAAGGAAGAGATCTGAGGAAACTAAGTGGTTCCCGCGTAAAATATCTGACTTGGATTTCTGTACTAACAGAGTGCTGACGTATGGAGTAGCTTGGATGCAGATAACCCACGGTTAGATAATGTTAAATCAGTGATGAATTGTAGGGCATAGGGGTTACACAAGCACTAAAATGGGGTGATTTTGAGGTCAGTTCTTGTGCTTATATAAGACACAGTGCGACATGAAGCATGATTCAAGAGGGAAAGAAATTGCTTCCTTCGTCTAAAATCATCAGATGGCAATGGTTTCTGGGGCGCTGGGGAGTAGGGTGGTTTGCGGTTAATGGCGTGTAGTGCGCATGGTTACAGATCGCATAGCTCTGCAGCAATGGCGCCTATGTTCAAGGGTATTAAGTGTGTGGTAAGCATATTTTTACAGACGAAGTTTGAGAAAGTGAGTGAGTGATATTTAACCACGGTTACACGTATCTGTATTTTCATATTTATTTGTATTCTTTTTACATTCGTTCTGGGACGTCCGGGCCTTCAACATTAAACATATGTGTATAGCTCCATCTCCCTACAGACCTGTGTGGGGATCAAACAAAGAGGGCAAGGACGCGGTTGTATTTTGTGTTTGTGCAAATCCATGCCTTTTGACCTCCGTACAACAATTTCGACGGTTATCAATTTGTCACTGTGACTTCAAGATGACTGCTTAGGAATTGGTGTTACAACATATTACTACTGAACGATACAACATGTCACAGATACAGTTTACAATCTTGTAACAACGATTCAACTTGGCAACAGGCCTAGGGTTACTTGAAAGCCGGCCAGGCCAATATGCACACAAGCGTGACTAAAATGATTTGCAAGCAAAATTTAAATGTCATTAAAACCTAGGGGTGTCCATCTTCAAAACAAAAACTGTCATCTCTATTAGAAACTTATTTTACATTTCAAAGGGTTGAATAATCTTTCGAGGACACACCTTTAGCAATTTGTAAAAAAAATGGTTAAAGTTTGCAGCAAATTTCGCATTTTTGCATTTGCGATGATCAAACTCGTAGGGGCTTATGGGTAGTTGGCAAGACGAAAATTAATAAACGACAACTCTTTTTATAGTCTCAGAGGGGAAGTCACGCGGCGGCGGTTTTGTAGCTGCGACCGTCCCATGCCACATGGGGGGGGGGGGGGGGCTGCGATGACGCATTATGTCTAGAATTAGTCACATGGCACAAAAACACGTGACATTTGCAGGTACGATGGTATTTGCACTGTATGTCGGGAACCATTAATAATGAATGTTGTCCAAGGGGTGAAGCCCATTCAAAAACCAGTCGTCCGTGCTGCGGGGGCGACATTTTGAATATTGCACGAATAATTATTAGTTTGGGCTGTTTGCAGTGTTAGCAATCTGTAAACTAGGATCTTATGAGTTTCATGTTGTAACAGCGCGGGTGATCGCGATTCGTGGACAGCTGCTTATATAAAAGCTGACCTTATTAGTATAGTATTATTAACAGGCCATTGTATAACTATGCATCAGTTTTCAGTAAGCGATTCTGTATATTAACTTTTACCAAGGTGCACAATATGTTTATAATGGCAACAAAGGCATAGTCTATCATGCCATGGCCGGGGATTGAAACCCATACCAATATGTGAAGGCGTCCACTTAATTGGAAAATGTACTATAGTGCATGATTTCTTGACCAATAACCTAACACGAGGTGCAGCAAAGAAAAAATAAACATGAATACAAAACAGAGACTAACCAGCTTTGGAAACAACACAAAAGAAAATACGAAAACAAAAATTGAACAAATCTTCTTCCCACGGAACAGGTAGTGGACGCCTCTGCTACCTTGACGAGCAGTCTATCTTTCAATCGATCTTCAAGCACACGATGCTGGCATGTGAAGAGCGAGAAAATGCAGCGAAGCGAGCAGCGAGCTACTCAAGAAGCTCATTTTGAAGTTACAAAAGCAGAGGGATTTATGCAGGCGGTCTTGGAACTCGCGACTTCGTGTGAAGGTAAGGAAACAATAACATAGCAATAATAATAATAATAGGGACGATTCTCAAGGGTTTGTTGGGTACCCATGCTGTTCCAGACCCCCATCTCGCCCCTGTTCTGTTTTTCGCCTATTTCTTGGTATAATGGGTCTGAAGTTATCCCTTAACCAGGACCAATTCCAGTGAAAATATACCCTGTCGGATAGTTTTCGTTAAAATAACCAATTTCCAGTGCAAAATATAACGGGACCCATTGCCCTCAATTATATCCCTAGAGGGACGTTTCAATTACGGAATAAAAATGAGAGCTGTAAAAGAACCCTCGTAAGCCTATAAGAAAAAATAACACTGATTGCTATTTTATGAAAATACAATCCGGGTTATTTGGTACCATGTTGACGTTCATTTCTATTAATCAATGAAACAGTGCACAAAGCTGAACTAAATTGATACCCTTAGAGTGGGACTAAAAACTTGAATTTGAGGACCCCAAGCGGTTTGCAGCTAGTTCCACTTTTTTGGAACAACATGGGTACCCAAACCAAAATCAGAAATCCCCCCCCCTTGACGGTAAAAACGGTCAAGATGAGGGTGGCCAATTAGGGGATCAAACGGCAAACAAGGGCTGCATAGCTCAGTTGGTAGAGCAAAACGGTTTCGCAATCCAGAGGTCACTGGTTCGAATCCCGCTTCGGCGAATTGATTTTCTCGTTTAGTTATAGTATAAATGAATTTATTTGTTTCCAGGTCAAGGAGATCTGGAGGAAACTAAGTGGTTCCCGCGTAAAATATCTGACTTGGATTTCTGTACTAACAGAGTGCTGACGTATGGAGTAGCCTGGATGCGATCACCCCGGTTAGTATAAGGTTAAATCGTTCTGAAATCAAAGTGCGCATAGGGGTACCCAAGACACAACAGGGGTGATTTTGAGTTCATCTTGTTTGCTTATAAAAGACCCATTACATTGAAGCATGATGTTCAGAGAAATTGCTCCTTCGTCTAAAATCATCCAGATGTGCAATGGTTTCTGGGGATGTGGTGAGTAGGGGTGGTTTGCGGTTGTGGCGTATAGGTGCGCCTGATGGTTACAGAGGCGCAAGATCGCAGCAATGGCGCCTAAGTTCAAGGGTATTAGGTTTGGTAAGCAATTGTTACAGCGAAGTTTGAGAAGTGGTGAGTTTATTTACACGGTTACAACCGTAATCTGTATTTTTCAGATTTTTGTATTCTTTTTACTTCTTCTGGAAGTCAGGCCTTCAACATGAACAGTTATGTGTATAGTCCACCTCCTCTACAGAACCTGTGTGGGGACTCAACAACAAAGAGCAAGGACGCGGTCTTTTGTAGTTTGGGCAAATCCATGCCTTCTGACTCGTACACATTTCTACGGTCGATCAATTGTGTTACTGTTGGACTTCAAGATGATGCCTTAGGATTGGTGGTTACAACAGATTACTGAACGATACTCACCATGGACAGGATACACGTTACAATCGGTAACCACGATTCCAACGTGGCAACAGGCTAGGGTTACTTGAATCGGCAGCGCCAATATGCACAACACAGCGGGACTAAATGAGCAAGCAAATTTAAATGTCATTAAAACATAGGGGTGTCCACTCTCAAAACAAAACTGTTCATCTCTATAGAACTTATTTCTACATCAAATGGTGACAATCTTTCGAGGACACCCTTTAGAAATGTAAAAACGGTTAAAGTTGCAGCAAAATTTCGCCTTTTTGCTGCGATGATCAAACTGGAGGGCTTTAGGTAGTTTGGCAAGACGAAATTAATAAACGACAAAACCTCTTTTATTAGTCTTAGTGGGAGTCACGCCGGCGGCGGTAGATGTCGACTTCCTGCCATCATGCGGGGGGGGGGGGGGGGCGTGACTCATTATGCGAGACTTAGTCACATGGCACAAACACCGGACATTTGCAGTACAATGGTATTTTGCACTGTATGTCTGGAACCCATAATAGATGAGATGTATGGTCAAGGTGGTGAAGCCCATTCAAAACAGTCGTCCGTGCTGGCAGCTGACATTTGAATATTGCACGGATAATTATTAGTTTGGGTGCTTGATACAACATATGTCCAATTCGATATAAACAAATCCGGAAAATTGCAGTTGTTGATTTTGGGTGCTATTGTGGTTAAATGTGTCATAAACCCATTGGCCACACAACGACTGAAATGAACGTCAGTCGTTTGATTTCAAATAAACCGCCTCACTTAATCCATCTTTTCACCTTAACGCGCATTGCATTATGAGAAAAAGAGTATTGAGCACAAGATCCAGGTGCCTATTATACCCTGGCCACCTCTAACACATACAACTCATTTGTATCACACCTATAGTGTATATGCAAAGCGGCACCCACAGTATGTGGAAGAAGGGAGGTCAAGCCATTGCTTTCTATTGTTGGTACTAATGTTTCTTTGTGGTCGGAAAACATGCGAGACGATGATTTTTCTTAAGATGACGTAACGTTTTTGCCTCTCTATCTATAGAACCGCTTTGTGTATGGTTGCCATTTACTTGAGTTTTAAAAAGTCTCTCCGTATCATAAATATATGACCCAATCCGTGGTTACCTACCATTCAATTACTTTAACTTACAAAGATTTATCTATATTGAACAGTGAAATGCCACCTGGCTGTCCCATCCATGACATAAATTTGAAAGAGGACAACAGAGTGCCTGCTATTATTATATGCTGAGTAAACGGGATGCGATTAGCTGAAACAAACCGGTGACTGAAACGAATCGTCACTGATGAAGGGTGACCCAACTAAGAGGTCTTTCACCTCACTCATGCATAACCTATAACAACAGGTGTTAGTTCCCTTATATGTTTCCTCATCAATCAATTTAATACCCACCCTCAAAGTACTTGTGCTTTCAAGGTGTGACTAATACTTTTATGCATACTGTAGTAACCTACATACGAATGTTTTCATGATGCAGCCGACGCATTTTTATTACTGTTAACACAGCTGTTCCCTACAGGTCAATATGGTCATACAGCGTGTCAACCCAACATGTTCGTCCCGTGATTAAATCTTGCCGTTATACAACCGCAAGTTTGTTAAGTATTTGTAGCATTTATTCGGTAGTAAGTAATCCGCACATTTTTGGCGACGAGGATCAAAAATTAAAATGGCAAACCTACGGCTCCATAGCGAGTGTGATTGGCCTTTCCAAGACGGAACTGGGACAGATCGTAGACCGACTTTCATTCACCACAATACTGAGACTTCCGGGCAAATGCCATAAAATCCGACGAGGTGGCGGAAGCGTGCAATTGAACTCTGTGGTTTGGACTACCACATACTCGTTGTTTTTGCACTGCTGTATCCAATAAACCTGCCGTAGTGGCACTTTTAAAGAATCACGGCGCAAGGCAAAAACATACTGTGCCTTCTCACAAGTATCAATTGTTGAAAGGTCAAATTTAACTGCCGGTACCGACGCAATTGGAATCATTGTCAACTTATGTGGCTGAACTCAGAATGTTTTAAGCAAAAAAGGTGATATGGTGCAACTGGGATCACAATTTACGGCGATAGGTTCGTATGTGCTAAGGAGGACCGTATCAGACCAGATTCTTCTCATGCAGGAGATAAATGACCTTTGATACGGCCGTTGAATTGGGCCCATAACATACACATTAGCTGAACAGCACAGCAGGCAAAAACTGGGACCTAACGTGGCACCCACAGGCACAGTCAAAAAGTTGAAGCAATCATCTCAGCGTAATCGTGGCAAATCGCAGTCTGCACAGTCCAAACCCTCGAGCGGTGGGGGAATAGGGACGCTGGTTTTGTCGCTGTTGATAAAAACGGCATATACCTGATGAGTGTTTTGGGCAAAACATGGGCAGTGTCATTAACTGTCAAAACAACAAGGGCTATTAAGTCAAGTGTGTAGAAAATTTGCTCATGATAATGCAAACAAGAGTAAGTCTGGTACCAATACAAATTATGTAGTCAAAGTAGGATGTCCCCAAGGTGGTTTCAGGGATTCCCGAAGTCAAATGTGACCCTTGCCCTGTAATAGTAGTATCATGTATGTCAGACGTTCGCTTATGCAGGTATCAGTTGCGTAGGCCCAGTCACGTGTCAGAACCTATTTGTGTGGAAGTGAACATCACACAGTGTTGTCTGTCATGAAAATTGACACGGGATCAGGCTTTGCAATAATCAGTGACAGGCATACAATGTATTACTAGGGTCAATAGAAATTGCCTTTACTAAATTCTGAGTATATTTTGTACACATACACTAGTGAAGTCCTAACCATTATGGGAAAGGTCATGGTTGAGGTCCACATAATGATCAGAAAGAAAAGAATTGCCCGCTGTAGTTTTCAAGGGCAGTGGTCCCACCTTACTAGGTAGAAATTGGTTGTTTGAACGGTCCAGCTAGATTGGAACAAATAGTGGCATGTCACAAGTTGACACATCATAAAGTGTCATGATGTCCCAACATAATCCTTTTTGCGGATGATTTGGTCCTTGTTTGGCCATAAGGTACACATTGCTGTTGAACCAAATGCGCAGCCGCGCTTTTGCAAAGCACGTCCAGTGCCTTCGCGTATTAGGCAAAGGTAGGATGAATAAACCGCCCTTGAAAGGGATGGGTGTTGGAACTTGGTAACATTTTCTTAGTGGGCCGTCACCAATTGTTTCCTGTCAGTAAAGATCTGGTGAAATTAGAATATCGGTGACTTCAAGGTGACGCGGTGAATCAGGTAGTAGTTCCATACAAGTTCCCTTCCCTCAGTTGAGGAATTGTTTTGCAAGATTTCAGTTTTAAATCATTCACACAAAATTAGATTTGAGTCATGCGTACCACAACTTCATTAGATGAAAGTCCGTAACTCTGTACAAAATTAACACTCACTCAAGTCTATAGTATACGAGCTCCCCCTTTGGAATCTCTACAGAGCCCTCGCTCTTCCAAAGAGTAATGGATAGCTTGCTAGCAACATCCCACTGCTTGTTGTTTCTAGATATGTGCTATAACGGACAATGAGCGGGCACAAGCAATCTAGGGAAAGTGTTGACACGGTCTTGACGAAGCGGTCTCGGCACGCAGAGATAAGTGTGTCTTCTTTGCGCCTGAAGTTACTTACTTATCTTGGACACTGCATTTCATCCAAAGGGACTACAGCCTACCAATGACAAGTCAAAGCGATCGTGGAAGCACCGTCCCTACTAATGTGGACTGAACTGAAGTCTTTCTGGGACTTGTCATTATTATGTGAAGTTTTCTCCCACAGTTGTTCACCTTGCGTGCTGGCTCCCCTACACAAACTGTTACGGAAAGATTGTGCATGGAATTGGGGCAAGCCTCACAGGAAGCGTTTGAAACCTGCAAACGCAAAATTGGCATCAGCAGGAGTTTTTCGTACCTTTGACAGTACTAAACCCCGTAGTTGTGTCATGCGATGCCAGTCCGTATGGCGTAGGAGCTGTTATTGCACACCGAATAAGCTGACGCGCAGTGAGCGACTCATAGCCTACGCATCGCGAACGCTAACACCGGCGTAACGCAACTATTCTCACCTTGCTAAAGAAGGTCTTGCAGTGGTGTTTGCGGTTAAACACTTCCATCAATACCTCCACGGACGTTCAGTTTGTGGTGACTACTGATCACAAACCCATTGTTGGGACTAATTTTGTTGAGCACAGACAAACCCGCGCACATGGAATCTCCCGCGGGGGGGGGGAAAACTCCAGAGATGGTGTCTGACACTGTCTGGGTATCACTACAAATTGATGTCCAAGCAGGAGTTTCTAAACGCAAACGGTAGCGGACGCCTTCAGTCGTCTTCCACACTCAAGAGTCAAGATCATCATGTTAAACACCTGGGGACTATTTACTCTGTTTGATGATATAGGGTGATGATGGGACTGGGAATCGTACCCCAGTAGTGTGGTGTTCTGGTGAGAGAATCAAACATTGGACACAACGTGACCTTTGCTTAGCCCAGTGTTTGTCCTGCTGGTTGGCCGGCAACAGTTTGTGATAGCAATTCAGCCATCTTCACCGTCATAGGAACTGAGTATGCACTCGGGATGCATAATTTTTGGGATCGCGTATCATTCCACCGCAAGGTCGCACACGCATAGTCGACGAATTACACGACACTCATCCTGGGATTTAACGGCTGAAATCCTAGCCCCCCGCAGTTATGTATGGTGGCCAGCTATTGACATGGACTTAGATTCTAAAGTGAAAACATTGTGAATTACGTCAAGCGGCAACCGCAAGTCCTCTACCGATGGCTACGTTGCACCCGTGGGAATGGCCACAAGAAACACTGGTAGACTGCACATCGAACTTCGCTGGGCCTTCATGTAGAATTTTTGATTATCGTAGACGACACAGTAAGTGGATGTACGTACAGATAAGCATCCCTACATCGAAGCCCACGATTGGCACTCTCCGTAGATGTTTGGCTACACACGACTTCCACGACCATTGTCTCTGACCATGGATCGCTTTTACAAGCGCGGAATTCGCTGAATTTACAAAACGCAATGGTATTAAACACGTTTTTTCAGCGCCCTTCCACCCTTCCTCCAATGGGCTTGTCAAGCGTGGAGTGCAAACATTTAAAGAGTCCATGAGAAAATGACCGATAAATCCTCGCTTGAAACAAAACTAGCAAGCACGTTTTTTTGTGAATTACAGGATCACCCCTCACACGACCACTGGACAGTCCCCTTCATAACTGTTATGAAACGAAATACGCTCACACTGGATATGACACGGCCCTATTTGGCCTCAACGCGTTCAGGAAAAGCAATGGGGAAAGCTAGCATCACAATACAAAGGCCAAAGATCGTTCTTTCCAGATTGGGATGCAGTTTTTTGCCCGAACTACTCTAAAGGTCCCGGCTGCGGTTTCTGGACTGTCACAGCCAAAACTGGACCGGTGTCTTACAAATGTAGCTGTTGATGGTCGCATATGGAAACCCATGTGGATCAGCTCCGTAAAAATGATGATCTTGGTACATGTACCCTCCCTGACGTTAAACAGATTTTGACTTCCCAAATTTAGCATGAAACTGTGTGGGATTAAATAAAAAATGAACAAGAATAGGCCATACCAGCAGGGTATGGGTGTTTGTCACCAGGATACGTGTCCCGCAGATCAAATAGGTTAAACCACCACTAAGGTTTGGGGTGAAGGAAAAATGGATACCAGCCCTTGTCAAACAAATAAAATTCAATACTTACCAAAAACAAAAACACCCAACAACAAAATTGGAATAGATTGGTTGATTCTGTCAATTTTTGTGGTAGAAAGTGACTGTTGTCAAACACTTGTGATTATAGAACTACACACAAATTCATCCCGATGTTGAAGCAACTGGACTCATTTTAGTGATTTATATTTCATTGGTGTTTTTTATTACAGATCAACAACTTTTTGGTATTTTTGGCCAAGTTTGAATCTAAGTGAAATCTTGACATGATATTTAAAGTTTTACAAAAAAGGGAAAAAACTGTAGTGAGTGGATGCCTCAGTCACCAAACGTTGCTTTTGTATGGTAATTAAGACATGTGACATTGCATGATAGAGTCTAGGTTTTGATTGAGGTGATATTTAAAATGTTGAGGTTAGGAGCGACCTCCCTTGCAGACGATACGCTTATCGGACGTGTGAGGGTAACGATACGAAAGAGGACGACAAGCGTCACGATTATTTTACACTCCACTAAACAACACACCCATGGGCACAGCTATCGTTCCCGTATCGTCCTCCCGGATTATAGACCCCTTACTTAGCTTGCCCTCCATCGAGCGAGTTAAGACTTCATTTGACACGTCTTTTGTTAGCGCGAGTTGTTATTATACCCGATTTCAGTACATGTTATCGATTTCGCTGTGCACCAATTATGTTCTCAGGCTTTTCTGCTGTTTACAACTAGCTCGCATCTCTTCTGCTCATGTTCTGATGCCAGGGATGAAATCCATCATAAACATTGGATCTTTAATTATACAAACATTCTACATTAGGCAAATGTACTAGGTTTTAATATGCCGTCTATAACATGTGAATTTGTCACGGACTTGTGGCATTCCTATGTTCGCGCAGGGTTCATTGAATAAAGTTAAATCATGTTAAAGCAATGAGGTTTTATTCTTATTTAATATTAAAATTAAATTTAGAGTCAGAATCTACTCAGATTCACCAAGAAATTTGCGTTCAAATTGATCCTTTGATGACTTGTTAATGTAATTTGCTAATATCTTATTGTAACGGCGATAATATTGGGGAGCAGTATGCCAACTCTCGATTATTAGTTGAAACGGTCTTACGTAAACCCTGCTGCGACATAATAGCACCAGTAGTGGAAAGTAGATAGATGGAGAGCAAGTTTATGTGTTAATAACAAATGTATTTGGTAATATTACGTTAATTCTTTGTCTAGTAGGCCTATAAAATTAGTTCATTTATCACAAATCAATTTTAAATATAACTGTAATTCCTAGGCGGGAATTGTACTAATTTCGACATTAAGATTTATAATTTTTTAAAAATTATAAAAGGCTTAAAACTGTTTCATTTCGAACAGCGGAGTAATTCTATTAATGTTCATGCAAAGAATTATACAGCTTAATAATAAAAAATAACTTATTTTACTAGTTAAACAATTTAAAAATGTAATTCTAGAATTCAACTAAGAATCATAAATAAGGCTTATAAATTTTAATAATATTATCGGACAATATTCCATTTTATATAGGCACATATTTTTATCGCAACGTACATACTAGGCGAATCAGGCGACCGTTGAGGGAAACTTCCCGGGAATATACCGACACGCATTGCCGCTTATCGTGCTTACCGATAGAAATGGTGCCGGGTGATCGTGTGCGGGTATGGTGCATTGAACTCCGCTGCACAATGGTATGGTGCAATTGAACTTCGGTGGTCATACACCGGGGTCAGGCCGTACGGCGGCGGAGCTTGAACTCAAAATCACGACGCTTGAAAAGGCTTCAGTTTCTAGAAATTAGCATTATGTGGGGTAGTTAGAAAACGTCAGTTTCAAGAAAGAGAGTATGTGTTAAGTTCCTTGCCATTTAAAATCATTAGTTAAAACAGCGTCAGTTTAAATAATGTATTATTGGGTGTTAAAATCTAGACAGCAAAATATCATTTTAGAAGCGTCAAGTTTTCATGTGGTATAAAATTCAAGCGTCAGTTTCCTAGAAAAGTTCTTTGGTGTTAAAATCCTAACACCAATTTTTAAAAAAAAATATTCTTAGAAAAAGCGTCAGTTTCAAGGAAGAGATTATCATGAGCATGAGGCGTTAAAAGCTGTTAAAATCCTAGAACAGGTAAATTTTAGAATGCGCCTGAACTTAAACTCACACTCGCAAAAATCGTCAGTTTCACCAAAAGGTAGTATTTTGTGGTGTTAAGAGTTCCGAGCAAGGCAAATATTAGTTAAGAAAGCGCCAGTTTTCAAGAAAGAGAGTATGATGTTAGTTCTTGCACATTCGACACTCATTCGTTAGACAAGCGTCATTTTAAAAAATATTTATGTGGTTTTAAATCTATCACACCAAAATAGCATTTTAGAAAAGCGTCCAGTTTTCAGTGGTATTAAAATTCTACACAGGTAAACTAGTATTTTACATGCACTTGACTTAAAATCATGCTTAAAAAAAGCGTCAGTCTCAAGAAGATATGTGGTCATTTTCGTTTTTCCATCATGTCCATGGTTATCGCATGGAATTTGGTGTGGACCCAGAAATAAAGAAGAGTCCGGGGCACAGGAAATATTGCGATTTTACACACTTATGCCCAATCTAACTGACACAACTTATTGCAATGTCGCCTATCATGTTTACAATTTTACATTTTATCTAGTTAAGTTCTATCTATCTTTGTAAATATCATTAAAGGGTTTTTTATTTTTTGGGTTTTTTTTTTGTTTATTGTTTTTTAATATCAATTTTAAATTTACAATTATAATCCTTGATAACATTATAATTTTACATTCCCAAACCTTTAATTACCTAAAAGGCTACCACCATGTTTCAAAAGAAGTTTTAACACCGAAAAATAAAGAGAGGTGTGATTAAATGCCATTTAATATATTTGTTTGTATAGTGTTGGTGTGTTGGTAATTAAGATCTATAATATGATCTATATATATAGTATTTTTCTTCTGACAAAACTGAAAGAAATCATGTATCGCATAACCAAATTTTAGTTTTAGTAATTTCGTACATTTGTAAAACTTGGCATTCGTTTATTTCAAACGGCATTTATTAAATACATGAATTGGGATACATTTGCGTACAAATGCCTAAACAGTGACAAAATCTATTTTTTTATCCTGTTCTGAATGTTGGACTTTTTAAAAGTAATTTTCCTATGATCACCAGAAAAGTTGCCTTACTTTCGCCGTGGTGGACAGATGTTTATTTTGATTCAGTTTAATATTGTAAAATTGTCTATTTTGTGTGAAGGATTCCACTATCCCCCCACCAAACCACAAAAACAAAACTACCTGTGTGTAACACGGGTAAACAGATATTGATTATATCTGCAAGTAGTTTGTGGCTGATCCCGCTATTGTGGACGTGGGTTTTGCCTTGTAATTCGGTTGAGTTGGCAAGAGAATAGTAGGCCAATTAACCATCTAAAGACCTCAATGTGGTCAGTAGACCGGTGACTTCGTAAAATGAAGGTTTTAAATCCTTTGATCGTCGCCGTATCGTGACCCATCATCATGAAAGCTAGCATCTTCAGTGTGGTCAGCCTGCCTTAGCAACGATAGACCCATGTTATGGTCCCCTATACGAAAGGATCGGTGCAATCGTTGCGGCGATAAGCGTATCGTGACAAACCGGACGTCGTTCCTATAACTATGACATTTTAACCAGTGGGGAGGAACTGTAAGTAACTTACATACGTATATTTCATCAGCAGCCATGCATTGTTATCATTACTGTGTCCTACAGGTCCTATGTCATACAGCGTGTCACCCAACATGTCGTCCATGTGATTCAAGCTTGCATTAGACAACCTCAATTTTGTGAAGGTAATTTGTGCATTTATCGGTAGTAAGTTACCAACATACATATCAACATGCATGTCGTTCTTTGAGATTTTAGAAAGTCTCCAGAAATTCGGAACGGACTTTGCCATTCCCGGCAAGATGGCAGCTAATCCACGTCTGTGGAAGACCTCTAGGGCGACCCATCGCCACACCAAGCTATAATGATTAACGACAATTTTGGAACATTTCAGTCTAGCTAGTTCTAGCTAGACTCCCTCAATTACATGTATATGGGTCATGTTTGACTATTGTGTTTGTGTATTTGCCTGTAAATGAGGACGACTATTTGATTGGTACTCTTAAAAATCATTGCCTAACCTTGAGAGTACCTTACGAGAAATTTATGACCAAATCACCGATGACAATCAGCACAGGTTTGTGTTTTGATAAAAAAAAACCCACAAAAATCCTATTGATTTCGTGTACACAACTTTAAGCTCATGGAGGGCCCCCTGGCGAACATCCGAATAAATTTAATTTGGTGATGGTAATTTTGACAATCCTGCATACTTAAGACCTATTAAAGACAGAAAAATTGATGCCACGAGGGGCATCAGATGCACCATATTGCTGGTAAAAACTAAGACTCGGGGGGGGGGCACTCCCATCTTGGAGGGGACGGGTAGGTAAGGCTGACTGTTAAGACCCCAATTTTCCGCACCGCTGTCACCCAAAGACCCATATATTGAAAATGTTACCCCCACAAATACCACATCTTGGGGGAAAAGTTTACCACAGTTCACCTAAAGATCCCTTTTGGGGAAAATTGTGCAACATTTCACCCAACGACCCTATTTTTGTGATTGTTGCACAACTTTTCTAAAAAAGGACCACATATTTTGAAAAAAATGCATATAAATTTTGGGGCACTTTTTGGCGTCTCTCACCAACATAACCTGGTTTGGAAGCGCAGCCTTACACCCAATCTATTTCATTATGTGATCCCGCTCCAGTATACGTTCACCACGTAATTATTCCCAAGTATGGTGCTACAATACAAAAATACACTTAACGATACACCATGTCAAACACGTTTACAATCGTGTAACAACGATTCAAATTGGCAACGGGTGCTTGAATCGGCAGCGACGACACACATGGCTTACACATGAAGCGGGACTAAAAATGATGCAAGCAAAATTTTAAAGACATTTTAAAACCTAGGGGGTCCCCCTAAAAAACAAAACTGCCATCTCTATAGAAAACATGATTCTACATCAAATGATGACATAATCTTTGCGGACACCCTTAGAATTGTTGTAAAAAATCGGTTAAAGTTTCAGCAAATTTCGCATTTTGGCATTGCGATTATCAAACTGTGTGAGGGATTATGGGTGGTCTGGCAAGTCGAATTAATAACGTCAACATTTTGGGCGCCTAACGAGGCGCACTATAGTTGGCTTTGGACAACTGTTACGGCGGTCCGGTAAGTACAAGGATGCGGCCCGTTAGCCGATTGGTGCCTTACTTTTCCGTGCGGCAGAACCGAAGTACCCGACAAAAAAAGTTCAATTTTCCTCGCCTAGGTTTCTATAGGTTCAGACCCAATTATGAGACATATCAAAACAATCGTTAACGCTTCGCGCTCAGAGTTACTAATATATATCTTCGGCAGTCTGTGACACAGACTACGCCATTTCCGGACCGCCGTAGGAAACTGTAACCAAATTGGGGATTTCTACGTTACATCACGATATATGTTACATAGCGGATGTTCCAAATATGTGGAAAATTAGGAGGAGTTGCTCGAGATTACCCCGATGACCTCCTAAAAAAAGTAATTTCTTCGCCATAGATTTAATCCAGAAGAAGTTCTCCATTTTTTCCTGGCGAAATTTAAGGAATATTTTTCAAACCACTCTATAAGGCAATCCTACACGTAACACGCCATATTGGGTAATTGGGGTCAATTGTGACCTCGAGCGGTTTTCCATCACCTTGTGAACAATTGACAGATTACACAAAGAAATAGCAAGCTCCTATGTTGCCCAGCGTGGTCTTAAGGGCGCTGAGGCGACCGAAAAATAAAAAACCTGTGTTACGGGCCCGAACCGACCAGGATTTTCCGTTTTGCAGATTTTTTTTTTTAATTTTTTAGTATTTCAAAAAATCATGTAAATCAGCCTGTTTGTAGCCAAATTTATCAATTTGGCAAATTTGTAAAGAAAATAGTAATTTATATAAAAAATTTCATTTTTTCTCTTGATTTTTCAGATTTGGAAGGCTATTTTAGGCCAATTTGAGCCAGAAAAGAAAAAAAAAAAAAAGAAAAAAAATCGCCCGAACGACCGACCCTATCGAAAGGTCCGCTAGCCCGTAAAACAGGGTTTTTTTTTTCGTCTGCCTGAGCGTATTAAGGCGATGACACTAATGCATTATGTTTCCCCCCGTTGGTCCTGGTTCGAAATCGGTCAAGGAGTTTGATTTTGTCATGTTGTTATTTAGTTTTGTCTTGTTGAGCTGTTTGTTTCCAGGAAAGATGTGTCGTTTTTTTCTTTTTTTTATCCTTTTCCCATGTTTTTCTTTTTTAACAACCTACACAGCTCAAATTGAATCACGAAGGTGGAATAAGTAGGCCAAAATGAAAAATAATAATAATGAAAAAAACTAAAAAATTAAAAAAAAAAAAAAAAAAAAAAAAAACCATATATAAAATACAAATAAAAAATTCAAAAGAATTAACAATTTGAACAATGAGTGGAAAAAAAGAAAACGCTCAATTACAAATAAAAAAAAGGAAAAGACAAATAACAAATAAGATTTAAAAGAAAAAAAATATTAACTTAAAATAATAAAATACATACAATAATATAAGCAAATTAAATTAATAAACACAAGTAATGAAACAAAAGTAATGTAAAAACATAATAACAAATACAAACGAAATGAATACACCAATAAACAAAGTACTAAAATAAAAATAACTAATAAAAATACAAATCTTTAAAATAATAACAAAATAAAGATAAGCAGTTTATCAAACTAATAATAATAAACAAAATTTCAATGGAAACAAGAAGAAATAAATTTAAATATAATAAAATTCAAAATAAAAAATTCAAAAGAATAACAATTGAACAATGAGTGAAAAATAGACCACGAACGCTAAATGACGAATAAAAAAGAAAAGACGGAACAAGAATATTACAAGACAAACAATTTTAATAAAATTAATTAAAATCATAAAAAATATAAGCAATTATCCAATCAAAAATTAATTAAGTCCAATATAATTGGATTGTTAGTTTCCGGTTGACTGTTCGAAAAAAGGAGGTCACTATGTGCATTATTCATATTGTCAAGATTTCATATCAATGTTTACGTCATTGGTAGAGAGATGGTGTCTAAAACCTGAATTCATATTCTCACATCAGACTTTATAAACATTTATATCCTTTTAAGTAATATTCCTTCAAAAAACTCACAATTTTCAAGATGAATTTGTAAGCTCGATCTCAGAGTATGATCAGAGCATTGGTAGGGATATATAAAATTGTCATTATTACCACTAGTAAGCCCCCCTCAGCCACAAAAAGATGTTAAAAGATCAGAACACTCATGATTTATGGAGAAAGCTGAATGTATTGAATCTGTATTTAAATTTGCAAAAAAATATGACTTTAAATTTAAAATTTAAACCAAAATAATGACAGTTTTTATACAATTTTTGTGGTTTTTCAATTAAAACCAAACTCCATTTATGGTTTACAAGCCCACCCTCATTTGTTTCTGCAAGTCAAGGGATCACTATCAGGCAAAGGTCAAGGTTAAACCTATCATTGACCACAAAAGGCAACTCTCAAAATCCACCCCATCAGCTTGTTTCCTTCTTCTTCTGCCAAACAGTGGCCTCAAAAACAAATCCCACTCCTAAAATGCCTGATAAACCCTTATTCCAATTCTGTTATAAGTGCAACGAAAGATAATAACCAACCAAGTATGTCTAGTCAGTTTTCATCTGTAGGGTACACACTTAAACAATTTCTTTTACCTTGTTTTGGCTACAAAAATAAAGCTTTTCCTTCCTATTTCCTTATATTGCCCTATAACGCTTAATTTGGAATTGGCTCCTATACAACATTCCAGCTTTCACCAACCACTAAACTGTTCATACTATATTCTGTAATTCCATATATTCTATTTTTTATACTTATTTTAAAAAAAAAAAAAACAAACTTAGGGTTTTTTTTTTTTTCGTTTTACCTAAAAAATTGCAATAAACTTCGCGAGTCAACTCGATCTTGTGTCTACCTTTTCTTTCTTAGCAAAGTATTTCCCAACCACATAGAACAACCAAACAAACTCACTCCTTGGGGCGCCCCTTTCCTTTTTTAAGGACTTGTTTATTGTTAGTCTCAGCTAGGATCACGCAGGCGCGGTACCTTCCACAGCCAGTGCACTTCGACTGCCTCTATGCCACTTGCTATTCTGATTTGGATACTTACCTATCCTGCGTCCCCGCCCCCGCGTCCGGAACTATCCGATATAGCGGAATAAATATGGTGGTTCCATCATCACACACATACCATGCGTAGGATGTTGTCGACTGAGAATCTATAACTGGATGAGAATTCATTACGGTTTTTCTCTTCTCTTAAAATTAAAGGCGCTGAAGCGAGCTCTCCACACTATTAACACATCCGTGGAATGACATGACCAATCGTAATCCAAGCAACATATTTTCTGTTCCTCCAAGGAGCGGGAGGACGTATGTCGTATAGATGTTCTTTCCACCTTCGGATTAGCAGCTATCTTGCCGGGAATGGCAAAGTCCCTTCCAAATTTGTGGAGACAATCTAAATCTAAAGAACGACAAGTATGTTGGATATGTATTCATAAAAGTAGGGTCACACTTTTTATAGTCACAAGTACTTGAGGTCGGGTATAAAATTGATCTAATGACGAATACTACGGGAACCAGCACCTTTTGTTCAAGCATTCTGCATGAGTCAGGTGAAAGACCTCTAATTCATGTCTAATTCTTTTCTCCAGTAGTTATGCCCCTAATGCATTTTTGCCTATTATTTTTAAGTTACAGATTTCAGTACTTAATAAATCAATTTAGCCACTATAAGCTGGTTTTGTGTCAAGCCTTTAAGTATGAACTATCTTTACACTTTTCAAAATACTTTGCCTCACAACGCGATCGCCAGCACCGCCCCAGACTAGGGTACACACCACCATTTGCGCTCTTCATATTAAAAAATTAATGTTCAAACCGTGGGCTGTAGCTCGGTTACCTTGCGATTGTTTTTAGAAAATGAGAGTTGTAGTTTGTTCGCAAGACTTTATTTTATAACATACCCAAAATTGATTACCACCTTTCCGTGTATATTGCAAGATTTAGCATTTCCCTCTTGTTTTTTGCCGTAATCCGGGAAATACACGTATTTGTTGACCGCCAGTAAAAAAATAAAATCACCTTTTCTTCGAGATATCATGTGCACTTTCCAAAATACTCGGTAAGACCAAATTTTAGCGGATCCGATCCAAAAAATATAAGTCGTGGTGTTAACCCTCTACAGCCGCTTCTTATTCTGCTACTTCGCGTATAAGATATATCAAACTAGTAAGTCTAAACATTGACATAGTAAGGACATTTTCACTACAGGCAATAATAAATATTTTGGAAAATTTAAAACAATAACAGTTTCCTAATATTTTTCTATCGATTTCTATAAAAAAAACTAATACTTTTAGGATAATTTTATTTCCCATTCTGCGACTTTTGCAGTGCTTCCACCACCAGTGTCAGGACACCTAGACATACGTTTATTCCCTTCTCTTCCTACGCGCCCTTATAGCATTCGCTCCTCAGGTCTGCACCTAGTTAAATTACAACTTTAGGGGAATTCAAAGAAATCTATACTTGTAACTTTAATGAGTTTAGGACGGGCTTTCTACAGTAAATCGTACAACATACAAGTACAAAATCTCGAATATTGCAGGAATAAAGTGCATAAACTACAATACCGTGGGTTGACATTGGGCGAAACAGAATTTCACCCTAATACCACTCCCTGGCGTAAATAGGGCCCTACCGTTTTCCTTAATTGTAGGAACGTGTGAGCGGTGTGAGCTATACCTTTTGAAACGTAACTTTTGCAAAACCGTTCTTATTGTACTAATTTTTTACACTGCGTTCTCATGGTTGTGAACTTTTCATATTGTCTCATTCAGGTTTCAAAGATACCAATATCGAAGAGAAGAAAGTATTTCGCCAATATTGCAGACAAATACGTTACCATAATTCAACGTGATACAAAATTGCCAAAAAAGAAAAATTTTTAAGTAAAAAAGTTGTGTATTTTGTATGGTTTTGTATTTCGTGGGTTTGACATACATGGTGTTTTTTGTTATTATTTCTCTTCTGTATCCTTCATTTCAATGACCTTTACAGTTGGTGAACCATTCCAGAGTAAGTATACTGAGCAGAGAACAAAAACATGGTAAGTCCTATAATCATACTTCAATTAGTTTCCATGTCTTGATCGGACAAGCGCGTTAATTTACTGACCTGAATATTTCTGTCTATGTAAAACTTAAAAGTAATTATTGTCCGCCGTACTCATAGTCTGGCTACACGGTAAAGAATAGGGTTCCTCGATTCTGTTCACTCTTCACGAAACAATTAGTTTCACGCTTTTCCTTGTCGTCTATGGTGAGCTACTGTGGCTCCCGGCGGACTATAATACTTGCACCCCGGTTTTGTTTTTCGCAATGTCGAAAAGAGGCAAAACGATTACCAAAACTTATTTTGCACACAATCGCGTGGCTTTTGTTTGTTTGTTTTTTGGTTTGGTGTTTTTTTTTCCACCGGAGCAGAACTTCACTGGAACAAACTTCAGACAACCCTCTTCATTCCATACCAAAAAACTTCAGCGTATAAGGCTTTAGCAACTGCATTGAAATTAGTTTGACCCGCCTCCTTACTTTACCCGATACCTCTTCACATATTGACTACACTCCATTGCTCTCCGGCCAGTGGACGATCTAGTAACGTGTTTGAAAGTTCCTTCCGATCGAATCTCTAAAATTATTTTCCTGTTATGCTGCATACAATCCTAGAATTTTTCTGGCGTTTTAAGCATTCACAGACTGTAGATCATCATTATTAGGCATTATCAGATAAACCGGTACTAATAGGCAATTGGTTGCAGCACGCACTCACATGGTGTTTCGAAGACCAGACCTCGAAACAACAGACCCGACCTCGAAACACCAGACCCGGAGGTGAATTCACTTCCGGGTCTGGTGTTTCAGTCTGGTCTTTCGAAACACCCGGTGGGATGTCCTCGAAACACCAGACCTCGAAACACCAGACCTCGAAACACCAGACCGGCCGGGAAGTGAATTCACTTCCGGGTCTAGTGTTTCGAGGTCTGGTGTTTCGAGGGGCTGATGTTCGAGAAACATCACCCCCGGGTGTTTGATAAAAACAGACTCGAAACACCAGACCGGAAATGAATTCACTGCAGGGTCTGAGGTTGTTGTTTCGAGGTTGGTGTCGTCGAGAAACCCGGGGGGGATGTCTCGAACACAAGACTCGAAAACAACACGACCTCGAAACACCAGACCTAGAAACACCAGACCTCGAAACACCAGACATCGAAACACCAGACCCGGAAGTAATTCACTTGACTTTAATATTGTTTTTTTTTTTTAACATATTTGTGTAAATACGTGCAACCACCTCATAGATATTCGTTACTTTTAGAAGAAAATATCAAATTTAACAGTTGAAGTGTTAAAAGGTGTTATCTTGCTGAAGTTTAACACTTGTTTTTAGACTTCGGAATTACACCCCCCTACCTTTTGAAATGCAGTCAGCAAGTCCTATTTTAACTATCGACACTTCCTCAAGCTTGATATGGAGGAAGATCAGTTCCGACCAGACCCGAAATTTACTTTCCTTACAGTTCTACAAGACCTTATTCAACGGATATTTCACTTCTCTAAAGACCGCACATTTCAGGGTTACGTCAAGTCACAGCCCCCCCCTCGAAAAGAATCATCAGATTCCATGGTAAGCGCCAGCCCCACCACTCAACAACGGAAAAAAATACTAAAAAACGCCGCCCCCTTTAACTACCATAGCGAAAAAAAGCAAAAAGGGACAGATACGAAGCAGAACAGAAGACAAAGAGAAGGCAGAGGAGCAAAGAAAAAATCCAAAAGGAAACAAGGAACTCAAAAGGCAGCGACACAATGAACTACAAGGACACATGGCCAACAGAAAGAAATAAGAGAATAAGAAAAAGAAAAATCGCAAATTACAACAAATGGCAACGGGCAACAGCTACCCTTCTATACGGCGTTTTGCCTATCTACTATCCGCACCTCCCCGTACCTTCACCGTACTTTTCCCGGCCTCAACATTCACCAATCCAATCCATCCTCCCTTAATAATACTTATTATTAGATATTGCAATATTATTATATGTAATAATAATAACTCAATCCATTAAGCAATTTGCCGAACATAGCTCGAACTTTTGTCGGACCTATACATGAAACCAAATAGTCTAGAGATTATATGGGTTTACCCATGCACACCCTTAAAATAAATTCTACCATGTTTTTAGATCTCTATGAATCTACTTAAAAGATTTTGATGTTACCAATCAAATTATTGTCCCACGGGGTCCGTTTGGCGGCCATCTTGGATTAAGAGGATTAATTGCACCCAAAGCGGTTCAATTTATGAAAGCATCCTCATGATTCGTCTCATATAAGGATCAGAAAAATATAAAGTTGGTATATCTGTGATGTTCAGTTACAGAGATAGGGTGAATGTGATAAAGGTCATTGACCTTTTGAGTGGTCATTAAACAGGGGGGTCAAATTTTCAAAATGCCAGGATCTTGGCAAATTTGGTATCAAATTGTTAATCTTAGTCAATTTTAGTCAAAAACAAAAAAGTATAGTTTGCACTATTAAGATGGTTAGTTACAGTGTAAAATTAGGGGGAAAAGTTACCTTATCACATTGTATTGTTTGTTGGACATTAGGGACTAATCTCTTTACCCCTAATTTAACCCACCTAACAAATCTTAGATAGTGCAAACTATACTTTTTCTGGAATGCTCATGATCATAGCTACAATTTGATACCAATTTGCCAAGATCCGTTGCATTTTGAAAAATTTGGCCCCCTGTAATGACCATCAAAAGTTCCACTGACCTTTATCACATTTTCAACCCATATCTCGGTGACTAAACATCACAGATATACAAACTTTATATTTTCATGATTCTTATGGTGAGGGACGAATCATTTGAGATACTTTTCAACTAAATTGCCACTTTGTCCGATTAATCCCTCTTAATCAGATGGCGCCAAAGACACCGTGGGACAATATTTGATTTTGGTAACATCAAAATTCTTTAGGTAGATGTTGTAGAGATCTTTAAAAATCATGGTGAATTAGTTTTAAGTGGGTTGGGTGCATGGGAACCCTTAAAATCTGCTAGACTAAAAGAAAATGATGCTGAGAGTTATTTCTCACAGTTGCCAAATTTACCACAATCTTACAAAAGCAAAAGCTGTGTGTAGCATGTGCTTCAAAGGAGCTTTTGCGGTTGTGAACTTGACCTGAATGCAAACTGTGACAAGAATACGGTATACGAAGAGGGAATCGATCGGTTGTTGTAATAACAACTACTGGGATGTGATCGTTACCAAAGGTACTAACGCAAAGTCTAAAGTGAGGGTATTGTGGTTCGTTTCTGTCGTCAAGTGTTTGTCAGTCCTGGTTGCCAAGCGATCTTATGGATACAATGATCTGTCAATGTGAGTAGTTGATTGGAAATCAGTTCTACAGACCCCGAATTACTTCCCTTATCAGTTATAAGACCTCGACCACAAGCCTCGAAACACCAGACCTCGAAACACCAGACCCGGAGTAAATTCCACTTCGGGTTCTGGTGTTTAGAGGTTGGTGTTCGAGGTCTGGTTCAGTGTTTCGAGGGTTCCTGTGGTTCGAGGTCTGTGTTTCGAATACATCCCCCCGGGTGTTCGCAACAACAGACCTCGAAACAAAAGGACCTCAGACCCGGAATTGAATTGACTTCCGGGTCTGGTGTTTACGAGGTCTGGTGTTTAGAAAAAACCCGGGGGGGATGTCTCGAAAAATAAGACATCGAAACACAAGACTCGATACACCAGACCCGGAAGTAAACTCACTTCCGGGTCTGGTGTTCGAGGTATTGTGTTGAGGTATGGTGTTTCGAGAATCCCCACGGGTGTTTTCGAAAGACCAGACTCGAAACAAGACCCGGAAAGTGAATTTCAATTCGTGTCTGGTTTTAGAGGTCTGGGGGGTCTAGTGTTTCGAGGTCTGGTCTTTTCGAAACACCCGCACCACAGCTTAAAACGTGTGAATCAAAAAGCGCGAAAACTGCAAAGAGATATATACAACATGACAATGGATGGAAATGGACAAAAATATCAGTATAAAACTGTATACCACAATTTAAATGATTTCTAAGCTTACTAGTTTGGACATATGGTTTGTATTCGAAATGCCTATGCGGGGTAGTAGGCTTACGCGTAAGGTGGAAACCAAAGTTTCACATAACAGGTGTACTAAAAATGGGGGGTAAAAATTCTGCATTTTTTTTTTGCACTAATGTAAAGCTTTCTATCAAAAATACCCCACGTGTGAAAGGATTAAGTGAGAATTATTCGTGATACAAAATTTGTGAAAATTCTAATTTACTATAGGAGCAAAATTATAAATTCAGCTATGTGTTATATGAAAATAAGCAAATAAAATCGCTTTTGCTTTCACTTTCAACCAATACACGGAAGACATCTATTGAAGTCTTATTTATGTGAAATCTCTACATATGAACCAATATATGGATGCCCCATGTCTCTGTTTGCACCTTCATCATGGTCTACTTTGGTAAGACAGCTGTTACAAGGCAGAAAAAAGAGCAATTACGCATGCGCCCCCATATTGTATATTAAAGCTGTCATGACGTCTATTCTGTATGTGAATGATTTAATTAATTGTCAACAGCGATTGAGACTGTGTACGGTGATTAGACGTATCTAAAAAGCTGGTTATTATTTTATGATTTTGTACTAAAATATACAGACTCTTGCCAGCTTTCATGGTGATTAAAACAATAGTATCACAACCCACTCTCTAAAATGAGACCACACTCTCGAAAAATGAGTGAATTTCACTATGAACGAGTGACTTTTACAGGCTCACTCCAAAAAGAGTGGGAATAATTGAAAGGCAGTGGAAGAAATGAACAGGGTTATTTTAGTGAGTGATATAAAATCTCCGCGATTGTAATCGAATTTTCAAGTGTTAAAGTCACTCAACTTTTTTCAAAGATGGGGATTTTTCACTCGATTTGGAGTGGGCCCAGCACTGCACAAGGTGAGTGGTTCGAGCTTTGCGGTGTTATAATATACAGATTAATTTATCCTATTAAGAAAGAGCTCCTTCGGCAGTGTTTGTAAGATTTTGAATGTTAAATGATAGTTAATACCGTACAATTACACGCCTCATCTAAAAGTTTATCTTTTGCAGGGGTCGAGGTTTACTGAATTACTGAAACTTTACCCAAATATGGTGAAGGATATCTACAGAATTACAGCACTTGCGGAGGGACGAGGGGCTGTATTGGTAAGAAACACTACAGTCATAAAAAATGAAAGACACAGTTTTACAAAGTAAAAATAAAAGTTAAAACAAATATATATGGTATGGTATATATGGTATTAATGAGCCGAATCGTTTGTGCTCTCCTTGTGAACCGATTTTATAAATATGTTTTGCTGATGACATTGCTGATCCAAAATACTTGTGGTTATAGTAGTGTTACACATTTCAATATTTTTTCATCGTGTAATTTTTGCTATTAATCTTTTTTTTTCAATAGCAAAGACCAGATCCCGCAGCTGGAAGATGTATCCAACTTTCTCAAAGGTAAAACACCAAACACCATAAGAAGGCATATTTGAATGACAGGTCATAACAATAGCTCAGCGAGTGGTTGTCGGCTGCTGTCAGTGTCCCTGGGGAGTCCCACCGCCCATCTGTCTATTGCGTTCTCCATTGTGTGCTTCACGCATCGTTTGTTTCAGCACTGTACCCAATAGCCTCGTCTACAAGGCACGGTTTATTCCGTAACTGTTATCGTGCAAGCTAGGACTTTCTCCCATGGGGACTCGTTTTCTTTACAACGGATCCCATACAGTAACATTGAATTCATGAGCTCCTCCACTCCTACGTTTTGCAGCTTTACAGCCAATAAAGTTAACTTATCACCGATTCGTGAACTGTGTTAATATCGGAATGTATGTTTCTGATAAATACCCTAACGCCCGATAAGTACAGGCATACCGCAACCAATCTTCGTTATGAACTAACAATGCACTTTACGTGCCAGCTCGTTCAATACGAGTTTGATCAGTGATGCCTGACGTTTGCAACACGCCCTCTCTTTGGCCCCAAGTTTCTAAATCGCGATAGACATTTATCGCTGTAAATACAGATCG
The DNA here is from genome assembly GCA_023653785.1 of Ophioderma brevispina. NCBI lineage: Eukaryota > Metazoa > Echinodermata > Ophiuroidea > Amphilepidida > Ophiodermatidae > Ophioderma > Ophioderma brevispina. The sequence continues at coordinate 17,618 of JAMKCH010085002.1, read as the reverse complement.
GAGCACGAGTTCCACTGCAATTTTGAATTTTCCGCGCTAAGCGATGGTCATAATTGCTAGTTCCCGACTGTATTACTAACTTTAAATAGTGATAAAATTGTGTCCTAAACATGAGAATAAAGTTTCATCAAGCCAGTTTTGTAGTAAAAGCAATTTTCCTGATTTAAAAATCAGGAAGAATAAAACAATTTTCGCTCCGACATATAGCTGGAAATCAACGCCATCGCAACCACGCACGCTGTATTGTTAATAAAATTGAACTCCCATTGCCTGTGCTTTGCATGGTGCATACTCCCATTCACACCACAGCTGGCTGTTGATTTGCAGCCAGATTTGCCCCGTAAATAGTCATATCAACGGACCTGTTAACAGCACGTCCCATTTCCTCGGCATTCATTACCGTTAACAATAGTATATTGTAGCGTCCTTTTAGTAGGACTTGATTATAAATGCAAGTTTCCTCCTGCTGTCGTACCCCCAAGTTCAATGTTAATTGTTAATCTTTTGAAGCCAATATCGGTACGGTTCAATGATAGATGTCTCCGCCTTGATAAACTTCGCTAAGTGAACATTTTCAAAGTTTTTTTTAAAAAAGAGTAATTTTTCCCTATATTTTACTCGACATAGCTCCGATTTGGATCAAATTTGAAATTTATTTTCGTGTATTTGAAAGGAGGATCACAGAAGGTTCTTAACTAACCAGCCTGTACTTTTTTGGTACAAATTTTTGTAAAGTCCACAGATACGAGTGATTTTTAGATTACTATGCAAATCTCTAATTAATATCAATCCAACGTTGACTGTGCATACGGGAACGTAAAATAAAGACCTTTCTCGACCCTGCGGCCTGCCTGATAGCCGTAGTATTTGAAATTGAATTCCGAAATCCATACACAGGTTTTAGGGCATGTGTGCGAGGTACTGGAGTATGGAGATCTTTTGTTCATGGCTAGATCGAACAAAAGAATTCTAGTTTCGCGTACAAGTTGCACACACCAGATGGGACAAGTCAGCTAAATCTCCGGCCTAGTATTTATTTCTAAGCACGATGCTCGGGCAATTTCCGTTGATGTTTATCAATTTTAGATAAATATCCAGGTTTTTTGAAACTACAATGAGGACATTTGTCAGTACGTTATTATAAATTTACAATGATGATTTGTTAATAAATTGACGATTTCAATAATGCAATACTATATTGTTTTATCATAATCGTTATTTTTTCTCTCATTTTAAATGTTACCATCATACTTTATCCTATTTTTATCATTCTCTTTTCTAAATATTTTGTAATCTCAATAATTATTATAGAAAGGACTGGTTTCCAGATTCGCCCAGTAGCTGGTTATTTATCGTCACGTGATTTCTTGTCTGGGTTGGCTTTTCGAACATTTGCCTGCACGCAGTACATTCGACATTCGTCAGACCCCTTCTACACCCCAGAACCGTAAGTTTTTGTTTACTGCCGAAGTAAAAGAAATGCATTAACGGTTCATGGCCCGATCGCTAATAGCCTCGTCACCAGGGACCCGAGCAGTGGTTACAATTTTGGTTGTCTGAGGAAAGCTACTATTTTCTCATTTACCATATGAAATCTTAGGGCTAAAAGATGTTTGGTTTGGATGTTATGAGCGAAAACGTGCTCCATTTTGGTCGACCATCTGTACAAAGTATTTAAAGGTGCAACGAGAGATTTCACATATCAGGCGTCCCTAAAAATTGAAAGTACTGATTTTTGCCCTGATGTAATGCTTTCCATCAAAAATACCCTCATTTGAGAAAACTTTATTTGGTACAATATATAGGAGCAAATACGAAATTCAACCTATGTTTTACATTGAAATATAAGCAAATCAAAATCACTTTTTTCTCTTTTATAAGACATTTGCATCCAAATACAAGGTAAGAAATCTATTGAGTGTCTAATCTATATGAAATTACTATTATGACACAATATTTGGGTATCTCAAAATCTCTTGCACCTTTAATGGGGCTTATAAACTGATGTTTCTAGCTCCCATATCGAAACAGATTTGAAATATTAACATAACTTTAGAGATGGGGTATTGGGGTCAAGATCATCCAATCAAGATCAAATCTTTATATAATATCAGATCACCGTCCTTTAAGTTGATACTACAGATCAAATAAGGACTCTCGCGCACAAGTATTTGTGAAATATTGCTTTTACCATATGTTTCCAGCTAAGTAAATGTTTTCTAAAAAGTTATATTCAATAATTAAAGAAGTCCCCTTTCTGCTTAGTTATAAGTTATGACTAATAACCTACTTAACCGACGGATAACCGACAAATCTCTTCGGGATAAGGACCGTACAGATCCGTCCGTTAGGGTCAACATCTTTTGGTATAAAATTAAATTGGCAGATATAATATTTTAGCTTAAATATAATGTTTTTTGCAGTGATTGCTGTCACGAACTTATGGGGCACGTTCCAATGTTTGCCGACAAAAGCTTCGCTCAATTTTCACAGGTAGGTTTATGATTACGCCTTGCTGTAATTTATGATTAACAGTATAAAGAAGAATTTATAAGTTTAATAACATTGAATTTAGCATTTATATTACAACACAATAACATAAATATGGGAGAATGGGAATAATTGAAAGACAAGTAATAGATTTGGGCAAATTATCACTTTTTCAAAAGGAGTTGATTTTACGGTTATTTTGACTGCTACAATCTACAAGCATTTTGACCTAAACTAAAGTTTGACCTGGTTCCGTTGATTTTAATTTTTATGTGAATTATGGTGAATTTTGACAATTTTAGACATAACTTAAAGAAAATAATTTGTCAGAAATGCACACGCAGATGCTTTTTTTGTATGTTCAATAAATAATGGCAAAAGAAAAAAGTAATAATATTATGTTGAATTGCAAAGGGTCCCAATTGTACAGAAAGGGTGGTTGGTTTTAAGTGCAAAAACCATGAATAAAATTGCCATAAAACGAGTACTTACAAGATTTCCCCATTCCAACGACTTACAAGAAGGACATGAAAGGTCATTGTATTACTGTTGTGACATAACAGTAAACATCTCTGTTGTGTAATATTTTAATCGCATAATGGTATAGAGTCTACTGCAAAAGTAATGCAATGGTATTTTCCATATCCTTTTGAAAGTCTACTGGCTGTAGGGCTATTCTATTTACTGCTTTGCACCCAACAATAATACTATTTTCGTGAAATTGAAGTCCTTCGCAATTCAGGATGATATTATTATATTTTAGATCAACATGCTTGCCAGATTCGTTTTAAGTAGCCAACATGGCCGTAGAATCTACTCGTCTAAATAGAATTTCGAAAAAAAACATGTGTTTGCCTACCCCACGTAATAGAAAGAGTAATCATGATCACACAATTGAGAATCACAATGTCTGATTGATTCTTTCTTTGCTCTGTTTGCATCTTCAGGAAATTGGATTAGCTTCTCTTGGGGCATCCGACGAAGACATCGAAAAATTATCAGCGGTAGGTATGGGATAATCTTAAAGCATAAAATTAGGACCTGGAAGTTTAGTAAGAATTGGGTACACGAATAGAATAATTTTAGTTTCATCAATAAAATTTTCATTTGAGATATCTAACAATTTTGTGTGGTAAAATTGTTTTTCTCTACAGTGCTACTTTTTCACCATCGAGTTTGGTTTATGTAAGCAGAATGATCAGACTAAAGTGTATGGAGCCGGTTTGATGTCATCAATTAGCGAATTAAGAGTAAGTGGTTTTAGTCGATCTCATTGTGAAGACATATAGGCCTAGACATGAAGACATGATTCCTAGAGTAACTGACATATATTTGCTTAAAATATTAACCAGCATCCATCTCAGCACACGTCGAATTCGGTGGAACGTTTACATTTTGTATAATTTGGTGGGAAAATATTACTTCGATATGAATAGAACTTCCTCAAAGCGAACAAGTGCAACGATAGGTGCGAGAACGAGTTTAGCCAATTATGTAATTCATTGCAATAATATTACTTGTATTACTAAGGAAGAATTCACAATTAGAATCTAAGGAACAAAAAATGATTTCCATAAATAACGCCCGCATATGACGACGGCCAAAGTGAGCAAAGTACTTGATTGACAGATGCGCAGAATTCGGCCGTCGCGACCATAAGAACTACATAAATTTGGAAAGAGTTCCATATGTACCCCCCCTCATATATATTTACATGATACAAAATTTATTTTAATATTGGCCTTGTTTCATCAAAAACGGAATAAACAGCTAAAATAATTAAATTTTATGTTGCATGTAAATATATATGAGGGGGTACATATGGAACTCTTGCCATAAATTTAATAATATAATGCCTCCAAACTTACGAATTACGTCAGGTAGGAGCTATTATGGCTAGATTTCTCACAATACGAGGGGAAATTTCAGTTCACAAACTCACGTACAAAATGTCATAGGTGAGAGAACAGTTGTCTTCTCCTTTTCTCCACAAGTATAAGGGGCGTGGCTTAACGTAAAAAATATAGAAACACCAATGCAAAACACCGAATGCATCAAAACAGCTTGTTCGCCAGTGATTTGAATTGTATTAGGAGTGGTTTCAAATATCAATCACTGGTTGCTGACTGGTTCCACTCGGTTCTTGAAGCCCGTGATATATACTTCCAGTCGCAGCGATCGATTTCTGCTTGTGAGCATGCGTAACACCCGATCTTGAGTTAAAATCCGGTATTGCGCACGCCAATCGCTCGCTGGGACTGGAAGTATATCATGGGCTTTACGGTTAGAATCGGTTTGTATTGTTCTAAACAAAAAACGCGGTTGAACCGTCATGAACCATCCAGACTTGTGGGCAAGTGCTAATGATCAACCGTCATTTCAAATAGGTACCAAAGGAAAAAAACGAACTGTAGTCATTCAATAGGACTGGCAAATATTAGCCCTTCGGTTGCTCTTAATGCTTACAGAAATTGAGCTGGTCCAGATAGCAGTGGAGCCTAGTATAATGAGTGAGTCAATGAGTGAGTGAGTGAGTGAGTGAGTGAGTGAGTGAGTGTGATTGTATGTATTTCAGTGGATGAATTTCAAAATTTGTGTTTGAAAGTGCATGCAAGATACTGGTGAGTTATAGTGCAATCAAATTTGGTGGATTCTACGGCGTGCAATAAAGTTAATGATTCTTTTTTATAACCTTAATTTAAATTTTAATTGTAGCTATGTACGCTGATGTTTGTATGTTTATATGGTTGTTTTTAAGGTTGTTTATATAGCTTTTTAATCTTTATCTTTGCTGTAATTTAGCCTTAGGGCTACAAATGCATTGTTTAATAAACCATAAATGAATGAACCATAAAGGAAAATGAATGAATAAGAGTATTTTATTAAAAAGGTTTGTTATTTTTTTCAGCATGCGATGACTGGCAGCGCAACCATTCTGCCGTTCACACCAGAGGTTGCCATTCAACAAGAGTGTCGTATCACCACTTTCCAGGATGCCTATTTTATAACGCCCACTTGCTGAAGCAAAGATCAAATGAGGTAGGGAAACCTTTCTCATATTTAAGATATATTAAGTCATCATCATAATTTCCATCATTTTCAGGAAACGGTTAAAATCATTTCTTCTCACCAAATGCAAAAGAAGAAGAAATTCCCATGATTTTGACAAACCCACACATTTTTTGCGGTACCTAGCTAGTGTCATGAAAATACGGCGTATCAATAAAAACGACAAAACTTTCCCCAATTTTTGTGGTATTGTGTAAAATACCTCAAAAATAATTCATGCCATCCTTAAAAAGCCACATATCTCCTCTTTCAACGATATGAATTTGTTCATCGTGCCGGTGTGTGCGGGTTTGGATAACCGATATCTTGTTTTGCACAATGGACAAGTGTGAGCTTGGGACCAAGTTTTCAGTAAATGCATAACCACAATCCATTCACTTTTCCCTCTCTTCTCACTTCAGTCAAGCAAGTGAATGGGATTTGTATTGAAACTTGGTCCCAAGCTTGACTTTGTCCCATTGTCAAAACAAGATTAATCGGGCTATCCAAGACCGACATGAAAAATTACATACTAATAACATACCCTTCTAGGCCTCAGTGTATTGTTGATTATCCAGTTGTTGTTCAGTTCATTATATCCTACACGATCATTCCTCCATTAAGTTACTGAGGGCGCAGAGAGCACACATTATATAAACCTGTGCACGCCAACAAAGATTCTAGATAAACTTGCACGCGAAAACAAAAAGATCTTGATAATTTGTGCCCTCCGTCTTCTAGTACCTCAGACATTCAGACAACCTCTAGAAACACTGAGAATGATTCGTAAAATGCTCTGAACACACTGGATAATCAATAGACCAGGTTTACCACCAGCCCATCAAGCGTCGTTAAGGATGGTTGACAAAGTTTCAAAATAATGGTGAAATGGTTGCTTGAGTGACTTTTACAATTCCCCCAGTTTCACGCGGACCGTATCTAAGGCCGATATATATATATAATAATATAATTAAAAAACTTAAACAAGTAAGAATCATGTCAGAAGCGGGATTCGAACCGGCGACCTCGGGCTATTGCGAGACCAGTGCTCTACCAACCCAACTGAGCTATTCAGCCCTTATGTTAGTGGTTGATCCCCTAATTGCTAGCCCTCATCTTTACTCTAAATCAGCTACCAGTATTAAAAGTACTAGCGTCTCAATATTGATCACACTCCCATGAAATTCAGTAAACTAATCATTAGTATTTATAATATATATAGATATATTTATATAATATATATATATTATATATTCATTCAAAGAAAAACTATGGAGTTGATAAAGTGAGTTTTCTGATCAAATTGAAAACCGGGCTTTTACAAACAATTGGTATTGATATCTGTACCTTTTACTTGAAAAACATATTTTCCTTTAAAAGATTTAAAATAACCAAAAAAATCTAGTTTATCAACTGCAAAAAAGGGTATTCTGTATGGAAACGTCGATTTTATTAGTCAATAATCTGTTGGTTTTTTTTCGAAAACGTTTATCAATTGATAAAACGACTAATGATTGCCTGTTGAAACCATTTTTCTCAAAATATTTCAATAAACTTAGTTTAGTAATAAACTACTTACCAAACTGATTTTGTCACCGATAAACGTTTGTCAAACTAAAAGTTTTTCACTTGGATTGAAAAAATGGTTTTAGGCCTCGCCCTTGACATCAATATTTTGTGAGTTGTATAATTACGAGGGTTTCGAACTGACCATTTTGGAACACACTGACATATTAGAATCTACGCGCATAACCCAAACAAATCGAAAACCAAAGACTTTTTATAGGAAGTGTGACCTTTAACAAATTTACATTTGAAACCTTAAAAGATATATCAGTTTAAAATAATCAATATAAAATTTCAAAATCTAGGAATAACTCAAAATGCTATGGAGAACCCATTGTAATCGCATTTCAAAATGATCATTGATAACTCAGATTATAACTCGAAGAACCGGGTTGTTATGTATACAACATTTTCAGTCAAAATTCATAGCTTTTCTCGATAAACTAAGTTTTCAGTCAAAAACAAATTTTCACTAAACTAAATGTTACAGTTGAAACAAAGTTTTCTGTTAAATACTAAGAGCCTCCCCCAAAAATAATATTAACAAAATTAGAAAAAATAGTGTACGAAGTTACAGGATTTGGCCTGCCATAAATGGCATAACTACCCACTGCTGCCAACCGATAGACCCCACCCATTCACTTGTCATCAGCTTTGTTCTTACATAGTTTGTTTAATCAATCCATAAGCATTGGCTAAAATTTGCCTATACTGTACTGTACTAAGGGATAAACTGTTTTTCCAAAGTTCAAGAACCACAAGACCTTTCATGATTAATACAAAATTCTGTAAGTACTAATGCTCTGTCTAGAATGGAATTTGATTCAGGAATTTGTTATGTGTTAAGAATAGGATTTTTGTTGGGATCACAATGACCCATTGAGGTGAAATTTTCCTAAAACTGGTGCATTGTGTGATTGACTCAATACCCCCTCTGGGTCATTACAACCCTCAGACACACAATGCACCTGATTGCATAGTTGCAGGAATATTTTTTCCATTTTACTGTTTACTTTCATTTGACAGGAGTCCACTACTCAAAAAAATCGTATTACTACATCGTTACGTAACATGATCATGCCTCTTAATTGAGCGGATTCCCTCAGGCACGCCATGTAGCTGTCCAATAACCCTCAATAATACTGGGTGTGATGGACAGTGCGGGTACATTTATCTTGTTTACAATAAACATGATGAATTAGTATGTGGACACCACATCCTTCAACATGTAGTTTATTCCGTTGAGGCTGCCGATTCATTGGATTGTGGTACAATACCGAAAGTTTCTTTCCACAAACTTAATAGGCCATGTGATATGTGTGCAGTGCTATTCAATATGTTTTCCCATTGGTGCCCAGTATGACCCCATGGATCCTGTCGTACAGCCCACACTATACTAGGCCTAATCATTTGACAAGATGGTTCAATACCTTTAATTGGAGAATTCAACTTCATTCTATTCGCTAGAGCAATAATTTGTTGTTGGACAGTCCACCTATGTGTATTTGATCCGCAGAAATACTGCTTGTAAGCTGAAATGACCTATAGCTGGTCAAACACCATGGCTTTTGAAAATTTAACAAGCTACCATTTAATCCCTACAATTGCGAATTGATCGATACAGGGATTGACAAGAAGGCATTTGATGACCGGTGGTTTTATTTTTGAAGTTTATTTATTTACTACTATGGTACATTTTCTTAATTTTAGCACATATTCCCTATTATTACGTGTGTATTTGAACTGATGACGCTAAGTGTATGACGCTTATTTGACTGAGCTCGTACTTTATGTCGATAATTCACTCGCTTACGTCCAATTACCTTTACATATCTCCTCCGAAATAATATTAAAACTGCAAAAATCTTAAATTTCGGGATTCTGATTATTGTATCAAACTGATTGAGCCTTAGTTTCAGATGTAAATAATATGAAATTCTAAAACGTATTTTCAATGTGTGACACTTCCAAATATTGGATTTAACGATTTGTACCTTTTGATCAACAATCAATCATATATTTTTTGTTCATCACAAAATACAGCAAATACAGGTACGATGATGAATATGAGTATATATATCGTCATGAGTCCCTTCCAACCGGGCCCCTCGACCATTTGGCGAAAATTGAGTTTTTTTTGCATATTATGATACTATATCACAAGCTCTTTTCATTTATCAACTATTGAGCAAAAATAACATTGCAATTTGTAGATATAATAGATTTTCACTTTTGGAAATCATACCCAAACGCCAAATTAAAGTCTTCCAAACAGACCAATCTGCATTCGTCCGTTTGCTGTACCTGAAAACCATCGTACGACAGCTTATAAAGTGACCTATCGATCAATGGGATATCGCGAGATTCATCTCCTCTCTCTCGATCAACACTGGGTAGCCTTTAGAAGTCTGGTCGAAGTTTATATAAGTATGTGTGTTGCTGTATCTAAGACGATTTTGCCTCACTAAAATATAATATTTGCAGTATTTTACTGACAACAATTCTGCCAAATAATTACTGTGAAAATTACAGTATACTGTAAAAATGTATTCAATAAAAACACTGAAAAATATATATTTGGAGAGTTATTACAGAGATTGTGAATGTGTTGAAAATAAAAAGCACTGACGACACACTAACTTAGTAGGCCTATCACAAATGTCAACCAAAATATTTCGGTGCATAATCATAATTTTTAATCTTGATAGTATGGCTTCACTTCAAAAGCCTATCTTTAAAGTTTTCGCGCCGATAATTTTCACCACCCGTTTTTTTGAAATGAGAGCTAAATAGTGGGGGACTGTAGTGCACGATCCTCTTGAGTGTGCGATGTGGAATAACTGTGAATTTTGGTACACACGTACTATAGTGCATGATAATCAAAAATTGATGGAAGCACTTGCCACACCCCTTTCATGGCCACCAGCTTGGAGTGCAAGGTTACATAGGGGGGTAAAAATTTAAAATGTTCCGATTGTATTGAAAAGCGCACATGATGTTTTGTCTGTTACAAGGAATTCCAAAAAGGTATATTTGTAAGACCTATTGCTTATATTTTTGGATTATGGAGTAAAAACACTGCAAAAATGGTGAAAAAAGGCAATTTTTGGTTTGTACAATGGGGTCCAAAATTAAACGTTGCTCCATTTTTTGTAAAACGTGGTTCAAGTTGTTAGTTTAGCTCATAGAAGAATGAAATATAGGAATAGTTTTGACTATCTTAAGTGTTTGGTTATTACCATGTTATGAACCAAAATGCGAATAAAAGTCAACAGCTATTGGCAGCTTTGGATTCTATTGACCTGTGACTATTTTGTTGGATATCGTGAAAACTAAGCATAACAGGTAAGGCAAACTTCTTCCTTATTTCAATTCTTTAAAGCTAGGGAAACACTTTTGTACCACATTTAGCCTGAATCAAACGTTTGGGGGGACCCATGTACACAACCATTTTAAACTTTTCCCTATTTTTAAAATTGGAAGCGCTCTTAACATTTTGACCGCTGTATAACCCTGAAACCCAAGCGGGTCCTTAAGGGTGTGGCAGGTGCTTCCATAATTTTATGGATTATCAACGCATAAATTACTTGTGTGCAAAAAAAAAACCAAATTCACAATTTTATCCGGAGCGCACTCTTTCACTACATTCCCCTGCTAAAAACATTATTTTTAACCCATAGAGTACTCTGTAAACATAATAGTGGTCGACCAAAATGGGCATTTTTCGCTCAAACATCCAAACCACATCCTTTATGCTTTAATGAGAGAGATAGAGCGTTCTTCTGATACCAATTTTGACCTACTAAGGTGAAAATCTTTGGTCCCTGGGGATGAGGCTAATTAGTTTTGGATCCGCCATGACCTTTATTTTGGTAAAACATAATGCATTAACGGTGAATATAAAGTTAATTGGGCTGGAAACTATAAAAGCTGTAGCTTCTGGATTTTTTGTTTGCAGAATGGCTGCCAGTGTTTTCCCTGTAAGAATTTGCAGTTTTTTTCCCGTAAATAACCTATAACTGAAAACCATAATAGTGCATAATAATGTGTTGATATAATTGAAAGTTCAAATAGGAGCCTCTCTTTAATTTAGTTGTAATAGGTCTGGAACTTGGACAAAAATGTATTTTGCATTAATGTTTCAATAACGGCAATTAATGTCTTTTTCTGATCCTTTTTAAATTGTGAAGTCCCATTGTAATTTTTTACAGCGCACGTTATTTCGTCACATACCAGATGCTGTTATTATGTATAAGTTAAAAATACAAAAATATGCTTTTTTAGCGGTTTTCTTTACTAGACGTAGATTGTGCACTGACACGGCAAAGGAGCCTACCTTTGTCAGTTTTGAATCGCGCAGTTTGAGTTTTATTTCTTATTTTTATTGCTTTCAACATAATAGTTAATTTTTTTTATTTTGTAATGATACAACTATGCGTTTTCATGAGAATAATTTCACAAATACCCTTATTTCTTCTTTTGAGAAATGTTAACACACAAACATACATGTCTTAAGTTACGGTAAATTGTGCCAAAAATATCAAAATTACTCAGTTTACCCGATTCTGGAAAGTAATTGATTGGTTGAAACGTAATTAAGTAAAAAAGATTCAAATCAGTTATTTATTAATTTTAAATTATAACAAGAACAAGAAGACAATTTGTAACCCCAAAAAGTGCACAACAAGAACTAATGTAGTACTTATTTTTCACTTCAATTATTTTATAGATAGTTCAAAAAAACTTCTTGTTGAAACCCTTTCACGTTTGGTATGATATCTGTTCATCTTAATTATTGCATCTACATTTGAAATGAAAGTCATGCATATAAATTCATTGTTCTTATATTATTCCTTGTATAAAAGATAGCATAATATCGTGGTTATGTATTTGGGTTCATATCAGAGGGTCCCAAGTTCGATTCCCAGTTAGATAGGCTTACATGTATAAAAGTTACTTACATGATTAAATGTAAAATGAAATGTAAACATAGTACCTCAAAATCTTTTCTTTTTTCCTCTTGTATTTGCTATATTTCTCCACATATCTACGATATTATTTTGAGTTTTAGCAACTTAGTTGATTAATTATTAAACTAACTTGATAATTTCTCTGTGTACTTACTAAATAAGCGCAATAAGTAATGTGATTTTGAGTACACATTGCAAAAAAATTAACACCGCCAAGAGGGTGTCAAAATTCAACACCTTTGGTGTTATCTTAGCACTATTTGGTGTTAAAATACCACAAAAGGGTGTTAAAATAACACCAAAGGTGTTGAATTTTGACATCCTCTTGGTGTGATCCTCCTAGAACACCGGCGGTGTTAATTTTAACACCCTAGTTTTTGCAATGCATGTAGAAAAATTATTATTCACATTATTAGCCATCTCAAATACGTGATTATTGGTATATTAAAAGATTACTCATTGAAATCACTCAATATAATTAAATGCAACCCGATTACACTTCATTTTATTGAGTAGATAGAGGAAATTATTTTGCATTCAATTCCAATAACGAAAGATGTTTAATATCAGAAAATTATCATTCTGCATTTTCAATAGATACCACTTTGATAATCAGAAATATGGCAATTTGAATTGAAATTAAGCGTCAGAAGTCTTTGAAATGCACGGTAACCATTGAGCACCGCAATAGAAATGCCGGCAAACTGCCAGGACTAAACCTCAAAATGGTTTGTTTTTTACTCATAGAAAGTTTTCAACTATACTGTACGAGTGCTGTGACTCCAAAGGTGAAACATACGCAATGGTCTGTCTGATGACAAAAATCAAATAATATCCATGGGAATGTCAATTTCATTTCAAATTGTACCAATAGACACTCCGAAGTCGTTTGTTTTACGATTTTAGAAACATCATTTGACACTAATTGCCACTCTTCCTATAGTTTTCTGAATTTGAAAGTAGTAAGCCTACATGAATCTTGTATTTATTTTCAGCGACAGTTGGAGCTACTGAAAACTGAATAACTATAAATGTAAAAGATACAATATGATTAAAGAGTTGTTTTTAGTTTATTTTTTTATTTTGTTGAAAATAAAAGTAGTAATTCTAAAATACGTGTTGTATGTGTCGATCATTAGAATTAAAATGATTTTCGTTCGAACGCCTCGTAAAATTAATACAAATATAAAAGACTTGGTAGTAAGATAAAGCTTTCTTCTTGATAAAAATAGTGATCTTTGACTCCTTTTACTCTGCAAAAAGTATCAAAATGTACACCTTCAAGCAATAAACAGATAAATCACAACTTCTTCCACTTAACGTTTATGGAAGTTATTATGTCCAATAATTCACAAAACCCAGGGTTTCAAACGTCATACACTCTGGATGTCCTTAGTGTATTTACACATGTAGGCCGATGCTGCAATTAGGAAATACAGCAAAATATGGTAAATTTTATGTTCAATTTACCAGGCGTATAAAACGACTACAACTGGAGCTTTTATTCGATTTTTTCGAGTATCAACATTATCGTACATTATGAATTTTCAATTATACTATTAAGCATTAAGGTTTACAGGAAAATACTATACATTTTTACAAGAAAAGTCTGGCAGCAATTCTGCTAACAAACCCGTAAATACTCGTTTACAGGTTTCCATTCAATTAATATATTATATCTTGATGTAATATATTTTACATTAAGTATTTTAATAAATTATTTGATTAATCATTTCTAATTAACAAATTAAAAAATCGAACCTCATCAGTCCTCTTTTCTGGCTTCATTGGCAAATAGTTTGCCTGTAAGAGATGATGACGACTAGAAAATCATCAAGAAAGCATAGCCATTTCTAAGCGCCCTCCGCAGGCAAAATTAATGTTCAAATGTTCAATACCACCGTCTGAGGCGATCGATCGCCTTTTTGAGTACGCCAAACAGGCGAATGCGCATTTCGTCTCCTAGTCCCAGAGCATTAATCTAATATAAGAGGCTAAAACTGGAAATAGCTTCAGAACAAGCTGAATTTTTAGATAGGTCTAGAAATATGAGTATAATAAATCTAACAGTCCCCGAAAATCCTCCTTGAGGAGCTCTCTCCAAAATTCAAGAATGGCGGTCACCAATGGCCGCCCTTTTCCAATTTTATCGTATCTTTGCAACCATAACAAGTTGGAAAGACAAATATTAAGTGTCCTAACATATGTTTTAAGGCAAAGGATTACAATGAGGTCATTATTTTGAAAGTTCACAAGCTACAAGTAACCCAAAATCAAGATGGCGGTCAAAATGGCCCCACATTGTTCCAAAAAGTGTATCGTAACTAGTTGCAACAGAAAGTGGAAATACAAATAAGTGGCCGAACAATGTTTAAGGCACCAGGGACATGCAATGAGGTCATATTTTGAGAGTTGAAAAACACAAGTACACAAAATCAAGATGCATCCAAATGGCTGCCATTTTCTAATTCTATCATAACTTTCTATGCAAAGTAGAATAAAAATTAGTTCATACGTATGCGGATACGTTATACGTATGTACGTAGGCATAAAGGAATCTAATAAAAGCATTTTTAGAGTGCCAAAAAACTAAACATAACCAAAATACCACCATTTGTTATTTTATCCATAACTTTACAACAATCATATTGATATAGAAATACAATAACGAGCCTCACAACATATGATTAATGTACATGGGCATCTAAAAAACATATTAGAAAAGGCCAACTCCTACGGGTGAATGCCTATTTATCTGGTGGCCGCCTGACCAGGGAATCCCTCAGCTTCAGCCCGCTTGTTCCAGTGCAACTTTTGGGCAACATGCACATTGGACCGTGACACATAAACGTATCGTGAATGATAATAATTAATGATGCCAAATGTATCATGGAATGTGCACTAACATTTAATATGCTTCATGTTAATTAGAGATTTTGAATATGAACACATGCCAGTCATTTAAAACATAATAAGTGAGAAAAGCTGCCAAATAATGAGTGTTTTGCTAAGCCCAGTTCCAAAAAGGGTTTACTGTTCTATGGTATCCATTGGTCAATGATATTGGGGGAAAGAAAATGGGTGAACCTGTTATTCATTTTAAAGAGACTGGGCAGCTTTTATTAGTCAAAGAAGATGGTTATTAGATTTTGGTACATTTAATTAACTTCACACTGGCTTTTGTCTTCCCCCTTGACGTGGTTTCGAATACAAGTTAGATAGGCATGCCCCACCATCTAAAAAGTAATGCATCTAGGCAAATGTCACCTCCTGATGTCTTACATTGGCAACATATGCACGATAATAACGAGGGTGACAAACAAGGAGCAAGTAACGCAGCACTGAAAGAATATTAAATTAATTTCTTTAATTCGGATGTAATATGCTTTTGAGAAATGTGATGTTTAATATTTTCTCCTAAAAGCAAATCTATTCATTACTCACAAAGTAAAAACATCTCATAAAGCTCATATGTGGTACTGCAAGCAAACATATATAAACTTTAGTAAACAAAGAACCATTTCTAATTATGAAAAGACAGAATTCAATGAATGTTTTATATCTTTCAGTGATGATTTACGTCATTCTGTTTTTCAACCCTCGATAAAGGAATAGGACTTCAGGCTGTGCCTCTTCTCCTTTATAACCTTTGTGCTCACATTCTTATTGTTGCACCCCTCTTCGGTATCTTGATGAGTACATATATGTGGCATAGACAAGATCATCATTAGAACTTTTTTAAAGGCCCTTAGGGCGTTTTAACAGTACCAAGAATACCACTCACATAGCCTGAGTAACCCTTTCAAAGCCCAGACCATTCTGAACTCTTTAACTCCTCATCTCCGTACGTAAAGCCGGCAGAAGAAGCAGATCAGGAAGGTTAATTGTATCAAACAAACTCTAGCTCTAGCAGAGTCAGACAAGCTGTCAGTTATTGTCAGCGGTCCGGGGTTGGCCTGTTGGGAATTTTTTTTTTTTTTAGAATCGGGCGGCTACTATTCATCTTACTACAGAGATGTACATATTGTCCCACTAAAGCTTTAACAGTCTTCAAATTCAGGAAATTCAGCTGCCACGGAGAAACTAGAAGAAAGAAACTATAGGAAATCATTTAGTATACGGTGACGGCTTGGGATACTTATCTTTCAGTCTCAAGATCTAACGCTGCGTATTGATATAGTCTGCATCAAGGTTCTACTATCTCAAGTACTCAAAGCCTTCCATTGATGTCAAGGATTGTCAAGTCATAATGCTTGCTCATCCAAGACAGATTCTTTTGTCCTGGAAGAAATCAAATGTGTATTGCAGTAGAAAGCGCACATTTCGGAATGTTTTGTCCCACAAGGTTCTGTCCTGGCATCAGTTTTTTAACATTTACATTCAGGAAAGCCAAAGAGAGAGTGTTGGAATGGCCTTGCTCCCTCTCTCCCCCTCCGGGGGGGTGATTTCTTTGAGGCCTTAGAAATGGTGTTGCAGAAAGACCAAATCACTTGTAAGCCAATTCATCCCGGATGACACTTGAAATTCTGCAAATCCAAGACCGTCAGCTCCTGTTTCTCCTTGCAAATCAATGCGCAAAAAAGAGAACTAACATCACTCTAGCTGGAGATAAACTGTCACATGACCCAACACCAAGTACCTGCTGTCATAGTGGACAGCAGCCTTACTTTTTCCATCAACACACCAAGGCAGCCGCTGCCAAGGATCAGACGCAGCCTCGTGCCAATCTCCTCAGAAGGCTTCGAAGGAACTGGAATGGGGGCAGCTTTCGACACTTTACATACAATCAACTGGTGTTTTGGCTACTGAACAAGTGACTACATGCACCAATATAGAGTCACCGGGTACACTCACATAAGATTGATGTCGGTTTGAATGATGCACTGAAACTTATTGAGTTGCATTTTGGCGACGCCTGTAGGAATATGTTACAATTCTGTCGGCATAACTCCTCTAAACTTTAGGAGAAACTTTCAGATGATCAAGCTCACCAAGAAGTGTAATGAACCTGGTTAGCCTATCTACCCACCTCACTGCTACACCATCCAGACACTGCAGTGCAATATCCCTATCATCATCCTGGATTTGATGACATATGGTTTTGAGCAATGGTAATCCCTCTACCTGGAACCTTTAAGCAGTTTGTGGACAGCCCATCAAACAAGCCCAAGGACTGCGACGTTGATAGGCAAGAGAGGTTCAAAGATGCAAACAGACTCACTCAGAACTGACCATTGGCCGTACAAAGCAGTCCTTCAAATTGCGATTGTGTAGAGCCACAAACCATTAGCCACATAGTGACTGTGAGGTCTGCAAGTCCCCAGGTGGAATCAAACCTTATCAACCTGAAACTCTCAGCTGGTTAAAAGACAGACCTTCCACTAGGAGATTTGGACTTAAACGAAAGAACGAGCTTATATTACAAAATCTTTAAACACAATCAGAATGCAGGAATGGTTAAATGTAATCGGGGAGTTGATATAGGATCTAGAGGACTTACTGGATAGCTTTATTAACAATAGATATATGCAGGACATTCCTAAA